>JAVYIG010004231.1:0-168567 GCA_035222895.1 Strongylocentrotus droebachiensis | reverse complement strand
TCTTGCATGCGGAGTGATCGGCATCCAGGCTTGACTAGATGCCCCTCGACTCTGAACACCGCTCAAACATTCACTACCAAGCGTAATCATTAATATATGTATGACCACTTAAATTTTGTTTGTAGAAAGTGATTATGTTTGATATATGTATATGTAGGACCACTGAAATTTTGTTTGTAGAAAGTGATTGTCAGTTTTAATGCACAATTTTCTTTTGTACTACCAATTATATAGTTAATTCTTTGTGTTGAAATCAATATTTTTGAAGGAGTTGTCAAAATTACCATAGTGTACCGGTAGTGCATCGGTGAGGGGTAAAATTTATCAAATAATGTTACAATGGTTCAACATATAAGTAAAGGTTATCATTATAACTATTATTATAAGCAGAATGCTATATTGATTAATGCAACTCCTGCACACTGGCAATTTTTGTTTTACTGCCTTGTGTTTCTGATCGTGGTGGTGGTACAATTGATATGAGAAGTGAGTGCGGAAGGCAAATTTTTCATTAACAATCGAGCTGAAAATGATATCGCTATGAGCAAAGGTTTTGGGAATCATATTTTTCATAATCATTCGTAGTGGTGAATATGATATGTTTTGAGCAAAGATTGTGGAAGCCAAATTTGTCAGATACAATCCTGATAATTTGGCCTTATTTCGCAATTCACGTGTCAGAGTTGTTGGCGGGAATAAGCCAAACTTTAAAGTTGAAGGATTTGTTTTCCTCAAACCATCATATAACGACAGTTTTCTACCACATGTACCGTACGTACAAGTTGCTAGATTTATCTCTGTAGGACGATGCAGAAGGCATTACTTTTTTTATAGGAGTATATGAGAGAACGCACCTCAGGCCCCCAAATTACATTACATGTACTTTTGAGGATATTAAAGCTAATTTGTATGCAAGTATTATAATTGTCCTGCATAAGATAAATAATGTTGTAGAGCTATTTGTGCAGTCTTAAAACAAATGATTAAAGTACTGTCATGTATGATGCAATTTTTCCAAAGAAGGCAACTTATTAATGTAATTTACTGTATCTAAACTTGTGATTTATGTGGAACTTTCCTGCCACTTGAATGGAAATCCATGTCAATGTTTGCCAGATTAAGCACCTCTTTGTCAGCTGTCTTTTCCAGAGACTTTAAAGGGAATTAAAAAAATTATTTTGGCACTTTAAAATGTCGCCTTCATTACTAACCCAATATAACAAATATATCGTGAGCAAAGCTCCGTGCATGTTGCACAAGAACTATGTTGACATTAAAAATGAATATAGTATTTTAAGGGATTGAAAGCGTACGATTTGTGGACTCTTTGTGTCTTTCATGTTCAATCTGGTTTGGATTCTGTGGTGGAAGTACCGATGTGAATTTTATTGGTTAATATTTTGCAACTTTGTATGAGTTTGTAACGTAAGAGTTCCAATTGTTAGAAGTGGTTTTGAAATGTCATGTACTTTATAGCACTGCACCCTGGACAAATTTGTAGCCCTTCTCTCTTCTGGGGGCCTACATGCATGAACTAAAAGATTAATGAGCTCAAGTTAGAATTTAGAAAGTTGTGGGGGGGGGGGTCGAGTGTGCATGCTTAGATTTTGGGTGCATGTCCTAGGGGCACTTTTTTATGTCAATCTCTGCATTTGTGGTAAAATTTCAAAATTTATGGAAATCCCAACATGAAGTGCCCCTCCCCTTCCCCCCAGGCATTTTGTCAGATCTCAATTAAATGCATGCTGCTCTAGCTGTGAACATAGCTCTTCAGGAATGTTATCTTGTTTCAATTCCATGCATTGAGGAATGACATGTCCAGAGAATTTAGTTTTGAATAAAGAATATTACAGACATTTTAATGATTATCTACAAATTAATGATATGATATACATGTATTTACTAATGCGAGATACTTTCACGTTTGGGTTTCTTTTCGACCATTCATCAAATTTATGACAATGAAGTATGTATACATGTTTGTTACAGAAGAACTTAAAATGATAAAGTTTTGGTCATTCTGTAACAAAGCTTAACATTCAGAATTTGATGAATGGTTATATAGGAAACGACCGTTTTGAAAGTATCTCATATTATATCATTAGTTGGTAGATTTTGATAAAAATTTCCATGTTCTTTTCTTTTTTATAATTGAAAATTCTCAGGAAATGACATTCCATAACACTTGGAAAAGACTTCCTAGGTGCACACATGGCAAACTTTGCTTTTCAATCCCCTATTTAAATAACCTGAATATGGTAATGTTAGGCCAAATAAAAAAAAAAACATGTTTAGCGTCCTGTTTTTTCGAAAAATAGGAAGGAGGTCCTTTTTATTTTTTATTTCAAAATGGCCGCTCAAAATGGCCGCTCAAAATGGCCGCTCGGTACATTTTCCCTGACAGTCGGGGCTATTTTTTTTCAAGATGGCCGCCGACATTTTTTTTTTTTTTTAAATCAGAAATAGAGCCATTTTAGCATTGTTTTCATGTTTTTTTTTCTTTCAAAAAAAAAAATTCAAAATTTCAAAAAAAATAAAAAATAGGAGGCGGCCCCCAAAAAGGAAGCGGGCGGGGACGCTAAACATGTATATTTTTGTTAATGGCCTTAGAGATTCTCTACATATACCTGCGCAAAAGGCATGATGTAGATGTATGGTTTAGTGTGAACCCATGTACTTTTTTTTTTTTTTTTTTTATTAAAAAATTGTGGAGGGAAGGAGCTGTCAATCAGGCAGAGAATTGTCTGCTATCATACTCGACTCAAAAAAATATTGAGATCTTGGGAAGATCTTACAGGACCCCATTTTAGGTTGTCATATATGAGCAGGAAGAAGGGGATGGGGCCGTATATGGTATATTGAAGTGGTTAATCCTATATTTAAGATGTAATTTTGCCACTGAATACTACATACCTGCCAAACTTTCAGCTAAAAATATGAATCTCTCAAGGTAAAATTAGGAATTCAGTCCATTTTGTATAATTTTCACACAGAAAAGTTCTGAAAAAGAAAAGAAAGGACTCAATCTAGGGTTCCAAACAAATAGGTATCATTCCTCCAAAATAGAAATGGCTGGCAGCTTAGCTATGAATACTATATGTAAATAATTTGGAATGCAAATCCTAGAAGAGCATATCGATGAAACGAACAGTACCTACAAAATGTTTAATAATTCCCCCCCCCCCCCCCCCCCCCCCCCCCCCCCCCCCCCAGGCCAAAAAATTGATATGCCTTTCTTACCTCCCTTCCCAATCTCTCTCTGTGATTATTAGGTTTGAAATGTGTATCCCAACCAGGCGCGTATGCAGGAGGAGGGGGGGGGGGGGGGGGGGGGGGGTTGAACCCCCTCAAATTTGTTTTGTGTTTTGGAGGACCCCCCCCCCCTCAATTTTGTTTTATTTTTCAAACAAACTTTGTGTGTGGGTGCCAAAGGGTGACCTTTTTCTCAAAAGATTTTCAAATTTTAACCCCACCCCCCCCCCTCGAAAAAAATCCTGCGTTTGCCCCTGACCCCAACAAATTGGAGGGCCCTGGTGACCCCCCCCCCCCCCCCCCCCACCTAGCTACTTTAAAAAAAAACCTCATTAGGAATATAGGGGTACCTCCACCCTTGGGAGGGTTATCAGGATTTTAGTGGAGGGGGGTTGGTCCTAAATGATCTACCCATGTTATGGTTATAGGGTGTATGAATTTAGTTGCACATCTAATTATGGAAATGGGTGTATTGTTATACATGTATATGATTTTAGTACTGCATGCCTTTTCTACCCACACCCCCCCCCCCCCCCATCTTCTTGCTCTAGTATATGTACTTGCCTGCAAAAAAATGTCCAACGATCGACGCACCCACCTAGCTGTTCTAAAATAAAATGTTCACACAAATACCAATTCAGATCAGAATATGGGGAAAATGTACTATCAACTCATTTAATTCACCAATATGTAAACATCTAATCGACTAAACACAAACTCAACAGGTTTTATTTGCTCAACAGAGAATTCCAACACCAAACTTGGCCCTTATCTTTCAACAGAAATATAGTGCCAGAGAGAAGTTTTAAGTCATAATTTTTCAATACCTAGATTATTGGTTCAACTCTAGCAACATTTATTTACTTGATTTCCATACCTAATAATAAGTATACAATAGTCTTAAACCAAATTAACCGTTATTTTTTTTTTGAATGTTTCAATAAATGAATATATATTGAAGCACTTGTCTAGAAGTCTCTGCATCACAGCTATTTACATTGAAAAGTCTTTGAAATCAAATGTTGTGAAAAAGGGATAAAATCACCAAATAGTGAGCACAAATTTGAAAATTACATACATGTACATATCCCAGTTATCCCACACCCATTCATACTTCTTTCTCTTCTAAATAAGTTGCATGCACATTTAGCCCATGAAATAAAAAAATTGTACATGCATTTTGGAAAATCAATTTTGAAAGAAGTACGCACTGCAGAACACATTACCAATCTTAAAGCCCAAGTGATTAAATCCCTCTTTAACGACAAAGAAATCAGTGCGAATTAAATATGTACAAAGTAATAACATATATATTTACTGGAAATGACATGACAAAATAAAATAATCATTCAGAACTGGTTCCCTTGCCTACGTTAGAGGCAAGGGAGTTACCTGAATGTTCTTTTAAGTTCAGTTCAAGTCATGGTCCACTGCAAAGAACTGATCCATCGTTGGGTCTTAGTGAAGACCAAATCAAACGGTGGACTTCAGTTTGAAGCCGTTTGCTTCCAACGTTGGGTCTCAGTTAAGACCTGTTCCAACGTTGGGTCTTTGTTAAGACCTATATGCGCTTCCAACGTTGGGTCTTTGTTAAGACCTAATGCGCTTCCAACGTTGGGTCTCAGTTAAGACCTATGTGCGCTTCCATCGTTGGGTCTTTGTTAAGACCTGTTCCAACGTTGGACCTCTGTTGAGATCTATTCCAACGCTGGGCCTCTGTTGAGACCTGTTCCATCGTTGGGTCTTGGTTAAGACCATTTATGTACATCTCTCACTACACATTCATTATTGTTACAATATTTTTACCTTATCTACAGATGCAATGTATTAGCAGTTAATTTACCATCAAACATGCCAAAATCTTGGAAAACATGATTCAATAACAATATGCAAGTATATACAAGTAGCCAAATTACTAATTAACATCCATCTTTTTTTGGAAAAGTAATCAAAACTGTGGCCAAATAACATTATTCTCAATCCCCTCATCAGTATTTACATGTATTTGCTGAAGTATTTTGGGTTTCAGGGTTGATTATATTTTGTCTTTCATTCAAATCTAAATCTATCCCGTCTTCGTTCTGTATCACAATCAAGGAGAGAAATGCTGTGAAGCATACACTATATGTGTCACTATTTAAAGCAATTTAAAAGCAATAACTATTCAAACTATTCTTATCATTCTCTCCCATAGAAAAATGCTTTTATGTCCTAACCGAAAACAACTCTTTGTAATATGAGTTAGCAAATAAGGTAGTTAAAAAAATTAAAAAAGGAAAACAACCGAGATGGAAGGATTACACTTAGATGTGCAGACCGGTATTGTTTCATTAAAAAATTGCGAAAATACTATCTTTATTTGCACTTTTAAAGAGTAACTTTAAAGAAATATATCCTTCAACATTTGACATCCTGCATGGTTATGACAACAGCTTGCTGGTGATGAGAGCTAATGCCATCATTTTGGAATAAAAAATGGGTTGCGATATGACTGTCGCTATGTTGGATATCAAATTCATATCCTCATGAAGGGTATTAGATAAGTTACGAACAATTTCCTGGAGTGATTATCAAATTGGCAATTGACATCGCTCTCATCACCAGCAAGCCTCATCAGGTTTTCTCATAAAATAAACAAGTCTACTTGGGGAGAAACAAATATATACATTCTCTATCAATAAGATTGACTCGTAACATGATTGCATCATAGTAATTAAATATTTCAGAGGACCAAAAAAAGATTTAAAATTTCATATGAAATGAATCAATGATCAGTGAAATCTGAACAAATTATTAGGAAACTGGTACTCACTCCTTAAAATGTAATTCCTGGGACTACAACAAATTTGTGCACGTAACAAAAGTGACAGATAACTAGAGCTGTCAATAAAAATCTCTTTGTATCCATAAAGCCAAAGCAAATAAAGGTTAAGATCCGATTATGTAGAGGTAACAAAACGAAATGACGATCTGCGTCTCACAAGAAACTTACAAACCAATAAGCATTGACCAAAGAATGTAATTTTGAATTTAAGATATAATCGCTGTGAGTTTTTAGTACAATTTCTAGGTATACTCAAGAGTAGAAAATAAAAGAGATTATTTTTCTTTTCAGTGTCTGTCTCCATTATTTAGATTAGATATATGAACTAACCAACCATGAGCTAGCTTTTAAATATTGTCAAAAGAACCTTCAAGATTAAAAATGACATCACATCCTAAATCCAAAAAAATTCCATTCAACTTAAACGGATAGTTGAGTTCTGTTTTCAGACCGCAAATTTCTTCAAAGTGCATGGTTATTGCTCTTAATCTGATCTATAACGTTTCTAGTGCCCTTTCAAGACCTAAAATTGCTATGATCAAGCAAAGATGATTTTGTCATTTAAATTGTATGTTCTTTCAAATTTGACACTCAGTTTTTCATTATCTCACAAAAAAATATTTTGTGAAGCGCCCTCTGCAACAGAACTGAACTATCCCTTTAAGCCGAAGACAACATATCAAGAATTTCATCTAAATTGATAACTTTTTTACCATGGTTTGTAAAAGTACAGTAAATTATAATTTGAAAAGTAATTATATTCTTCAAGAATTATAATAGAGACAAAAATATAGATATTTCATGAACAGTTTGAACATTTCACAGCCAAATCAAAATCAACCATATCATATTACTTCTATTTGTAGAATTAATATTTGAAGCTCATAGTTTGACTGAAGTATAGTAAATGGATCCCCTTGCATCAAGAGCAAATGTGGTTTAGTCATTCGTACACGTTAACAATTCATTGGGTCCTGTGCAAGAATGATTAACTTTCCTTTGCATCTTACACATTAATTAGCAAAATTATCTCACTTGAGAAAAAAAAAGGAATTTCTTTTAAAATGAACAGTTTAGAATGTTTGGACTTGTAATACAAGTATGCAATATTTGAGTTTTAAAGGAGAATTATTCATGAATACAAATAAGTTATTTCATGAAATGCTACACGATGTTGCTCAATTCCATAACTTTGTAAAGTTTATTTTAGGACAATTTATACCAGGTATGTATATTACAAATTACTGACATATCACAAAAACACATCGATGAAAGGATGATGTCTTTAATCCCTCGAGAGATCTTAATATTCTTTGAGAAAACCTGACGAGATGCAAACACAAACACCTTGTGCTTTAAACGTAAACCACCTCACACTTATTACAGTGTCTACAATGGAGATGTAAGTCAGTCACTTGGCAATATCACAGGTGGACAGTGCATATAGGTGAACTATGAAATAGTTGAATCATTGGCACTTTTTGCACGGTCAAGAAGAGTTCAAGATTCTTCTGGGTTCTCTTCTGCTTCCGATTGTCCAGCTTCTTCAGGTTTGCTTTGCTCGCTTTCCACTTGGGCAGTTTCAGTAGGGGCAGGTTCGGCCGCAGCCTGGGGCATGTCTGGCGATGCTGGCATGCCAAGGTCTGGAGATTGAGGGGCTGCTTCTTCATGAACTGGAGATTCTGGGTACGGTCTAGCTGGTTCAGGCTTAGTACTGTCATCAACAGGCTCCTGAGGCATGTCAGCAACACCAGGAACATCACCAGGAGCTCCTCCTAAGTCTTCCATTGGTTCTTCTGGTGATGGAACCGATGGAGGAATGGCTGCAGAGGACATTTCTGGATAAGCTGGCTCGATATCTTCGGTTGGTTTGTCGGGTTCGTAGCTGTCTTCTTCTTCGAAGGATGGTTGTCTCGGCTCTGCAGCCTCAAATGGCTGGGCAGGAAGCATAGCCTGTGGAGTATCAGATGGTTTCATGATAGCCTCCTGAGGAAGTCCAGGAGCAGAGGCAGAGGCATCTGGGACGGCTCCTTCAGCACTGGTGCTTTGATCTGCTTCAGTGCTTTGAGGAGGTGGCTCCTTACCAGGGGGTTTCCATTCTGCTGAATCTCCGGGAGGGGCTTCTCGTCCACTATCCCTCTCTCTGTTCCTGTCTCTGCGATAATCTCTTTCTCTATCCCCACGGTCACGCCAATCCCTATTGCCTTCGCGGTCTCTATCTCTATCCCGCCCTCTGTCACGATCACGATTGCGGTCTCTCTCACGATCTTGCCAACCACGGTCCCTCTCTTTTTCTTTATCAGAATCGCGATCATGCCGTGAATAACGATCATCTCTATCGCGGTTAAATCTATCATCCCGATCACCACGATCTCTTCTCCAGTCCCTTCCTTGGTTATCCCCTTCCTCGGGACGACGGAATTCTCTATCTCGTGGTCCCTCATTCATCCTCATGTCAACATCTCTGCCAAACCCTGCTCCAGACGGGCCATCTCTTCCACCTTGGCCATCTCTTCCACCCTGGTCATTACTGCCTCTGTTCCTGTTTCTCCATTCTGGTTGGTTTCCATCTTGCCAGCGACTTGGGAATTTATTGCCTTCATCTGGTGCAGCATTACTCCATCTACTAGGTGCCCCACTCTGTCTTCTTAGATCTTCTTCTCTTCTATTTTGTCCTTCAGGCTTGTCAGGTAATAGAGGTGGTACATTTTGTCCTGGCCTCTTGGGTGGGTCATTCATGTCAGGAAGTATTCCTTGGTTTGATGGAGGCATTCCTTTATTTGATGGTGGCATTCCTTGGTTTGGTTGTGGCATACCTTGGTTTGGTTGTGGCATTCCTTGGTTTGATGGTGGCATTCCTTGGTTTGGCTGTGGCATTCCTTGATTGGTAGGAGGCAAACCTTGATTTGGGGGAGGCATACCTTGTGGGCGCATCATACCTGGAAGGGGTCCTCGAGGATTCCCCATCCCTGGAGGTGGCATACGCATTCCACTGTTTGGAGGGTACTGGACTCCTCCAGATGGACCAGCCATTCTTACATTCTGCATAGGTGGACCTACACGGATCTGCATACCCGGGGGGATTCCTCGGTGCATCATTTGCTGCCCAAGCATAGGACGCAACATACGTAGTGCAGGACCAGCAAATCTATTGACATCTCCAAACTCTGGCCTCATTGGTCTTGCTTGCATTCCAGGTCCGGGAAGTCGGAATCTTTGCATACCTGCCATATCTGGTCTCAAACCAGGTCGATCCCCAAACATCATCTGCAACTTTTCTAGGCCAACTTCCTGATCATCAGACTTCTCACCAGCTCCTCTATCAGAGTTTCCTCGAACTGCTCCACGATTTCCAAGCCCTTGCCTATCTGGCATTCCAGGTCGAGGACCCATACTCCCTCCCATTTCCGGCAAATTGGGTTTGTCTTGCCTATCTGGTTGTCCAACTGCCGAGGCATCTTTAGGTTCAGCTCCTAATTGTTGGTTATCTCCCTGGCCAGAGTTTGGTAGTGCAGCAAGACCTACTGGTCTCATTCCTCTAATACCAGGTACAAGAAAAGGCCTAGGAGGTACCCCTACTCCTGGTCGCATCTGGACAGGTTGTGGTCTTGCATTCTTCAAAATGCCATGCAACTTGGGAGGTTCAGACTTCACTGCAGTAGCCTCTGAAACTGTCTTCTGAATTGCTTCCAATGCCTGTGGGGTGAGACCAAGTAGATTTGCGTTATTCAGCAAGGACTGGATAGGACGAATTGAATTTGCTACAGAAGCTGCTGTAATAGACGCCGCGGAAGGCATAGGTTGGAACATGGTTGTTCTGGGTGGAGGCATCCTTTGTCCTGGCATCATCCCTGGGTTCATAATCAAACCCTGTTGCACTAAACCTGGTATGTTGAAACGAGGTCTCATACCACCCGTCATGACAAATGAAGGTTGCGATGTAACCATCGAGCCTGTCAATCCTGCCATGCTAATATTCACAGGTGTAGCATCATCTCTTGATTCAATCTTTGGCTCTGCGACTCCAGGAGATATGCCTGGTGGTGGTTTCTGTGCTTCTTGAGGCACTGCTCCAACACCCGTTGCTTGACTGACGTTCGGCATAGAAGGCTGCATGGCTGGTGGTAATCCCGATGGATGCATCATTCTTGCAGGAGGCGGCACACCCATTGGTGGTGGCTGTCCTGGAACAAAACCTGGAGGGAACCTGTAACCTTGAGTGGCCAATTGACCGAATCCAACAAACGGTGGGAAGACACCACCAGGCATGACGGGCATGCGCACCATGTGGGGTGCAGGAACAGCTGCTGGAGCGGCGACAGTCGAGGCGACCTGCGGCTGCGTCCCCATGGGTTGCATCAGTGATGGTATGGGTGCCATGGCAGATACCTGGCTGCCTGCTGGAAGGACACCTGGTGCTACAGAGATGGAAGGCTGGCCTGGCATCATTACGGGCATGCCTGGTAGAGGGGGTGCAGGGACAGCGGCTACTGCAGCCATAGGAGGCAGTGGAGCAGGTGCTACGGTGGTGGCAGCAGCAGCAGCCGCACTGGCGGAAGCTGCGGCCTCTTCTGCTGCCTTCAGAGCTGCTGCATGTGCCACTTTGGCTGAAACAAAAACAAAAGAAAACAATTTAAAATTTGTTGACAAAAAATCTCCTTTCAGAATAGAGATATACTGGACTATACCTAGATATACCAATCAATTGCTCGGCTGATGTTTGATAGCACAAGTTTGTCAAATCTAAAGATACTATGTCCCTTTTGCAGCCAACCTCAAATTCTGTAGAACTTTGCAGGAATTATGAATATGTCATGTATGTCCTATTTGTGAAATTTAAGCGTTAGCAGTGTCCTTATATTCAAATTATGCAAGGAAACCCGTTTACTTGCTAGACTTCACTGTCAGACACTATTATCAGTATTCTTCTTTGGTAATAACATACATAAAATGAGCTGTAAGGATTGTCTACATCAATAAACCACTTCTTGTAATGGCCAAAATTAAACTGATTGAATCCTTGCGCAGCATAAAACGTACGACCATGCGGTACAATGGTCTGAAAATCAAGACTATTACTTATTGGCTCTGTAGCTCCTAAGTCTATTTGACAACTAATAGTCGTTATTTTCCCACTTAAAGACATTTTCAAGCCCCATTTTTTTAAGGGGAGTTCTAAATTAGTATTATCTTTCAAATGCCATTGGAATTTAACTTTTTCATTTTTTTGGGCCTGCAAAAGGGACATAGTACCTTTAAAACTTGTTATAGTTATCGTGCTGAAGTAAGAGACTTTCACTGTTAACAAATTAGACGAAGTGAACACTGAACTGTTATCATAGTAAAATTTAAAATTGGATATCTTCTTGCTTTGTATTTGAGAATATTTAAGTATAAACAAGAAACCAAATGTTTGGGCCCTCATGGTACACAGTGAAACAATGTAAGGTAACTAGTTTGCAAAGAAACATCCCACATTTTGATTAGAGAACACCATCATAATTCTAACCTTCTTTGACTTCTGGAGGCATGGTCTCTTCATCAATCATGGCTCCTTGGGCAATGACCTCGTAGTTACCACTGGACGGCAGCTCGTCCCAAGGGATGTAACTAACACCCTTTTCCACGTCCCAGTATTCCTTGTAGTTAGCATCCTTCATACCCTTACCAAGAGCCCAGGCAACCTGTATCATCAAACCAATCAAACTTAGAGTTAGGCAATATTCAAGTAACTTGAATAAGGTGAATTGAGCTTGAGTTAGGCAAAATTCAAGTATCCTGAATAAGGTGATTGAGCTTGAGTTAGGCAAAATTCAAGTAACCTGAATAAGGTGAATTGAGCTCGAGTTAAGCAATATTCAAGTAACCTGATAAGGTGAATTGAGCTTGAGTTAGGCAATACTCAAGTAACCTAAATAAGGTGAATTGAGCTTGAGTTAGGCAATATTCAAGTAGCCTGACTAAGGTGAATTAAGCTGGAGTTAGGCAATATTCAAGTAACCTGAATAAGGTGAATTGAGCTTGAGTTACACAATATTCAAGTAACCTGAATAAGGTGAATTGAACTTGAGTTAGGCAATATGCAAGTAACCTGAAGAAGGTGAATTGAACTTGAGTTAGGCAATATTCAAGTAACCTAAATAAGGTGAATTAAGCTGGAGTTAGGCAAAATTTAAGTAACCTGAATAAGGTGCATTGAGCTGGAGTTAGGCAATATTCAAGTAAACTGATTAAGGTGAATTAAGCTGGAGTTAGGCAAAATTTAAGTAACCTAAATAAGGTGAATTGAACTGGAGTTAGGCAAAATGACAGCAACCTAAGCAGCATCTCATGAAACCGTTATAAATACAGTTTCCCCGACATCCTATTGAGGCACATGTCGATAGTACAACAAGCCTTTCAATATGATATCTTCAACATTGAAACATGATGCTTTCTTGAGATGCTGCCCTGCATTATCAGACAAAATGATCTAGACTTTGTACAATATTCAGATAGCTTGCACCTGAGACTAATCAAGGTAGAGTGAGGCAATACTCAAAAGTTCATGCACCTTGATATTATCTCTTAGTTGGTTTAAATATTTTTTAAACACTTTTCTGCAGGGCCCTATTTCATAAAATTTGCAATGAATACCATCTGTCACAATTCTGAAACAAGTTTGCTAATTCTGCTTCATTGATTGTTGTCTATTTATTTATTTGTTTGTTTGTTGTTCGATCCATACACTGGAGCTCAAATTACTAACATTTGAACTGGATCCATCTTTGTACTTGGTAGGATTCCTCCAAAAGACGCTGTAAAGGTGTTTACACTGGAGGTGTGTTGTCATGTGCGGCCACAAACTTAAGGTGCTGGTTTTAAGTTGTTTTTTAATCACAGATTTAAAAGTATTTAAGGAAGGTTAGGCTACAATTAAGGGAAAGAGACTGTTCCAGTCCTTAAATTAACTGTTCTTGGGAAGAATGAGTATGCATGTGCATCTGTCCTGACTCGGTTGATATAGAACTGTGTTCTCCATTACAATTCTATTCTCCAACGACAGGACTGCAGGCTTACACTCACCTTCAAGTTATTGCCATGAAGTCTCACATCTTTGATCTTCTTGAGAGTTTTGTGTGCCTCTTGTCTCTTTGCCATGCACACATAGGCACATCCTCGAGTCCCAATGATCTGTGTACCAAAAATAAAAGACTTCTATTTACGGCCAAAATTGATATTTCTATGTTATACGAGAAGTTCTTTATTAGGACAGGAAGATAAATGGGGATGAATAACCAATACATAATTTGTATAACTTAAAGGTACTATGTCCCATTTGCAGGCCAAAAAAATGAAAAAGTTAAATTCCAACTGCATTTGAAAGATAATACTTATTTAGAACTTCCCTAAAAAAGGTGGGGCTTGAAAATGTCTTCAAGTGGGAAAATAATGACTATTAGTTGTCAAATCGACTTTAGGGCTATAGAGCCCAAAAGTAATAGTCTTGATTTTCAGACTTATTGTACCGAATGGTCATACGTTTTATGCTGCGCAAAGATTCAATCAGTTTAATCTTGGCCATCAGAAGAAGTGGGTTATTGATGTAGACAAATGCTCATGTACCCTTTACATGTATGTTATTACCAAAGAAGAAAAAAGCCAGTCAGTCACTCAATAGTGTCTGACAGTGAAGTCTAGCAAGTAAACGGGTTTCCTTGCATAATTTGAATATGAGGACGCTGCTAACGTTTAAATTTCACAGATAGGACATACATGAAATAGTCCTGCAAAGTTCTACAGAATTTGAGGTTGGCTGCAAAAGGGACATAGTACCTTTAAGAAGACATATAATCATGTTCCTTGTTCTTCCGAAACATAAAGTAAAACCAATCTTCTATGAATAAGCCATTTCTGCGCAAGGGCAGAGAAATGTCATTGTACAAGATTTTAAAACCCACCGAGACAAAGAGTGGATGTGTGCTCATAAAAGATAAGCAATCGTCATTCATTTATGCACCAATGAGACATTCAATGAAACACAGGTGGAGGTATTCTTCTCAAGAGGGCAAACAAAAGGTATTCATGAGGGCACCTCCACCACTCTGTCAGTGATCATTCTAAAATGCATAAAGTGGGACTTCTCAATGAGAAAAAGATCTGTGGATATTTGGGGTCATTTGTACTATGTGCTATAAAATGGCCCATTACATTTGTTAAAGGCATCGTTTAACAATGTTAGCTCTGAGATGCACGGCCCTACGTGTGTCAGTGTCTGTGATAGGGTGTAATATTGAAGCCCTAAACAAAATTGTGCTTCAAAATGATCAAGAAGTGCCTCAAAAAAGTAAAAATCTTTGAGTGACCGGTTTTACCATACTCCTTTTCCCCAATAGACTGTAGTGTTATGAAAGCCGTTAGGCAAACGCAAAATTTGGTTTCGATTTCCAAACATAAATATCTTGATAATCAGACAGGCGATCAGCTTGTAAAAGTCATGGGGTTCCTGACTGACCTAAAGGTTTATAATTATCATTGAAGCATGAGCTAAATCCACGATTTTGTTTCAGAATCTGAAACAAAGTTACTGGATCCCTTTAAGGTGAGTACTTGAGAAAATTTGTAAGTGTTATGAATAAAGTTGCTCATGTCATAACATTACACTGCCACGAAATTCATAAGTTTCTTATTGAGAGACTCTTTCATCCAAACTGTAAACTATCAACATTTACAAGCTAAAATGCAACAGATACAAACAAACAAAGATCAACGCACTAGTTTTGCAGGCATATTGCTCTATAGGCAGGTCTCCAAACTAACTAATTTCTTTGGATTCATTTTTGAGTCTACATGCATCTATTTGAGTCCTATGTAGACATTTTGACATTTTTGGGGTCTGAAAATGCATTGTCACAGGCGCCTGTTAGTGTCGAATTCTGCTATAGGAGAAAGTCATATGATGATCAGGGGTTATAGTGAGTTTTTCCTCAACCACCCACCCCTTGAGTATGACAAAAAAAAGGAATTCAGGGAGAAAAAAATGGCATCAAACAAAATTCCCCTCCTTTTGAGTAAGAAAATTAGGAGAAATAGGGAAAAATCAGAAAAATAGGGGGAAAATCTGGAAAATAAGGAATCGGGGAATAAAAACAAAACAAAACCACAACAAAATCAGGAAAAAAAATTGGGAAACCGATTTAAATCGGGTAATTATCAGGCCTGGATGATAAAAACTAATGAGCTACCTCAACTGAAATGATCTCTCCATATTCTGCAATAAGTGTTCTGATGTCCGACTCAGCAATGCTCTTAGCCAGTCGACCCAACCACAACGTTGTACTGCACACTGTTAAACAAAAGACAAAATATAAAAAATTGGAGGACTACAGTATTATCACATGAAGAGGAACGTTAACAGAACGTTAAATGGAGGTCCTGTATGTACGTGAGCCACACCCTATGCACGTTATTATGCTACACGTTTCGCAAAGAGCAGGGTGTAAACCGGGGCCCATATAATTCATAAAACCTTGTGGAGCTAGTTAAAACTTGGCTGAAACTGCCTAGTTACAAACTATGGAGTCCCCCCCCCCCCCCATTTATCATTTTCTTTTTTCCTTACTTATTCTCTCATTCTCTAGTTGTTCTCATTTTCTGTTTCTTTTTCTTTTTCTCTTTCTTGCTATTTTTTTTCTTTTCTTTTCTTTTTAAAAATCTTTCTCAATTTTCTCTTTTTCTAAATTTTTCTTCATAAGAGCTCTAGTGATGTCATTTAAATGGTACTAATTTTTTTTAGTTTGAATTCAAAATTCAGTTGGAAAATTGCTGGAAAATATGAGCGAATAATAAGCTTAGAGGTAAACACAACTGCTACAGGAAAGAGGAGGCATCACAAATTGGTAATAAAACAATTCTCAGCATTTTTTTTCTCACCACTAAGATGCTTATCCTTCATGGATGGAAGACCCTTCTTTTCTCTTTCCTTCTGTCTCTCCCTTTGGCGTTCCTCCTCTTCTTTCTCCTTCTTTCGCTCCTCTCGTTCCCTCTCCTTATCCCTCTCTTTGTCCCTATGCCTGTCGCTATGTCTGTCGCTATCCCTGTCCCTGTCGCGGTCTCGATCACGGTCCTTGCGGTCACGAGAGCGCGATCTTCGCTTGCGGGACCGACTCCTGGAGCGAGATCGTCGTTTCCGCTTTGATCTGGACTTGGATCTGGATCGGGAGGTAGACCTGGATCTTGAGCGTGACCTGCTTCGTGAACGCCTGCTCTTCTTTGGAGTATGTGATCTAAAGAAGATACATCAATTATTTACCCAGACATTAGATCTGGTATTCTGAAAACGATGTCATCTGAAATGCCATAACAAATCAAAGTTAGGAAGTGTCATTGGTTAATATCTGCACACGCTGACTGTGATCAAACTTAAAAGAGACATAAGGTAAGTGTTGGCTCTGTGCATTTTGAGTTTTTTTACGACAATTATTATCATTTTCCCACATTCTCAACATAAAAGATGATATCTTTCTCAGAATATGGCCCCAGATCAACACGCATGTCCATCCTCCAAGTAACCTTATCTTTTTTAACAATACCTGCACTTGGCACTATGACACTCATCCGAACTTTCTCGTTCAAGCTTTCTCATTCGTTCTGTTTTTCTTGTGCGCCTCGGAATAGCATTGTCTAGATAGACGGCGCTATACAAATGCCTATTATTATTATTATTATAAAGAGTTAATAGTGACATCAGTATATCCACATGACACAAAAACACCTGGTCTATACATGATTCTTGTTGCACATCTTTTTTTCTACTTTCAAAGGCAGAGTACAAGCGCAAATAAATCTTTATGAACCAAGATTGTTATGAAGTTGGTTGTAACCATTCAACTCGTAGGGAAGTGTCCAGGGTCCACCCTGCTATGATATAGGTTAAATGTATAATGAACTGCTTAGAAACAATACTAATATATTGCACATAAAATGTCTTGAAGAAAAGTGTCACAAAGAGGCTTAACTTTTCTGGATTTTCAAGAATCCAACTAGAGGAGAGAGATGTTGTACTTAAGTGAATTTTTTAACTGACAAGGAATATTAAAATCATGGGACATTTCCAACAGGGCTTTTCTACCTCGGTCACACCACCATTCCGAATCCATCCCAACTCCAAACCAAACGATTCACAGCTATTCGACTAAGGACAAATTTTTGTTTAGTTTGTTGTTGATCTTGTGATGGTCTTGTTATTGTAACTGAGCTTTAAAGCCTCACTGTCCTACTTGTAGCTACTTGCTCCCTCTATATAGAAAACAATGCCTAATCGGTGACCATTGGTCCCCCATGATCCTCTATTTCTAATGTTAATTAAGAGCCGAGTTGATGAGATAACCACCTGTCCAGTGACCTTGCAGGGTAGTCTAATCCCTCCTATAAACTAGTACAGATAAGCTTCAGGTCAGGGAAAAAATTAATATTTATTTTTCGAGGGCTACTTTTCAAGCTTGCCTGCATGAAATTAACACTCTAAAATTTGTTTTGCATTGAACTCTATGCAAATTTACAGGGGCTCTTTTGGGCATTTCGGGGGCTATTTCGCCCAGAGCCCCCATGTATTTTTTCACTAATAAGCTTTAAGCGTACCTGCTTCTGTCTCTCCTAGATCTCTTAGCTGAGGAGGATGATGACTCCTCCTGCCTGTACTCTTCCACCTCCTCAGACTGGTAGTATTCCCCTCTCTCGTCCCCCTCCTCTGGCCTGTGCTCTGCCTCTATCTCCCCTGGCTCTGGAGCTGCAATGATGTTATCCTGGTAAACATAACAATATTAATAATAAAAACCTTGCTTATAAAGCGCTTACCTCTGAAGTCTCTAAGCGCTATAACAAACAAAATAGACTGATAAACAATTACATATTAAACAAAACAAAAAAGTGCAAATAAACCTACAATTAACAAGACATATGAAATACAGATAGATGTGAACAGAGTAATTTAATCATCAAAAGCAATTTTGAATAAATGTGTCTTGAGACAAGTTTTGAAAATTTGGTTAACAGTTTGACAAATTGCCATTTCGGTATTTAAAATCATTATTGTAAGAACAACTTTAAGCCAACATAAAAAATCAGTGTATCTAATGGATTGCGGAAAAAAAGTAACCCATGAACATGCCGCTTTTTTGCCCCCATTTTTTTTTTTGGTGAAAGTGTAAATTAGTAAACAGGTGTTTAATTGTGAAAAAGCTTAAACATTAGATACAGGCGCAGCATCCTTGCACATTGCATAAATGACAAATTTATGTTCTCTTAATTTGTAACCATTCATGCGATTCTGGGGGGGGGGGGGGGGGAAGGGGTAAAATAACATTACAACATGAAACAAGAGCCCCTTCACATACTCACTACGGTAATCTAGATACAGAAATGTGAAGGGCATTTTGCTTATTTCATTTACCAGGGGTAATAGACAATAGTGAGTAAAAAAAAAATTAAAAAAAGGATCAGGGGGGAAAAAAGGTATCTCACAACATTCCCCCCATTTTGAGTAAGAAAATTGGGGAAAATTCGAAGTAAAATCAGGAATTAAAAAAAATCAAAAAAATTAGTAAGAAAAAAATCAACAACTAAAATTGGGGGGAAGAAAAAATCAACCAAAATAAATCGGGTAATTATCAGGCCTGTTTACTCTGCTTTGCCACTTCATTTATTCATAAATTTGTTATGGAAATGGGAAGGGGGAGGGGTGATGGTTTACAGTCTGTCTGAATGTTCCATAGGGATGCATGCCTACCCCATCTGGTTGATAATGTTGCTGCTGGGGATCAGTGTATGCCGTCTGTGGCTTGACGTTATCGTGCGACTCGGCCTGCTGCAGCTGATGGGTGAGACGTTGAACAGCCTCCAAGCTAGCCTGTAGGCTGGGGATCCTGGGGAGAAGGGTAAGCAAGATCTAATGTTACAGATGTCTTACAAACTACATGCTTTGCAAATGGTTAAAGCCCAAGTCCACTCCAAAATAGAAGCAGAAAAATCAGAATAACCAATCAAAAAAAGTCTGAGCAAAATCAGATAACTAATAAGAAATTTATGAATTTTTAATGACATTAAAAACTTTGAAAATCACTAGACAAATTGGCAACTCACTCCTGAGTCTGTGACGTCATGTCCTCACTTTCCACTAATTATTTTCTTTATATTGATGATATAAATTTCCTATTTTCTCCTTAAGAATCTTATTTCTTCACACCAGCATCCAAGTTAGATTAATAGTAATATGTTTTTGTGTGCATGCACTAATAAAGAGTTTTTTCTTTTTCAATTAAATCATGAAAAATGTTAATTTTGATAAACTGTTTATATAAAAATCAATTATTATGAATATACAATATTCAGAAATTTCTTCAAATTTTAATAAATTATTTTGTGAAATGTCATGCACGCAATGTGATACAAATCATATAACCTGGGCAAAGGCATGGGGAAATCAAGCTTTGGGGAATAAAAAGGGAAATTAATGGGATAAAATATATACGGTAAAGCAATTGATAAATAGTGAGGCAATGGCATCACAAACTGATAACCAAATTGGCAAAGTAGTGATTCTGCCCAAACCCCTACGGCTCTCCCATATAATGTGTGCGAGTGTCGTTGTGGCCTTATTTAGACTAGAATAAGATCAGATTTGAACCGAGATCTGACGGACGCCAGACGTGCTACTTCAGTTCTGCTAGAATCCAAGTACGCTTCGATTGAAGCTCCTACATTGTACTGCTACTACATGTAGCTACAGCTTCAAGCATCTAATCTCTAGTTTTATAGTAGGATTAATCCATATTTATCCTGTTTAATTCCCCTTAATTAGTATCCGTAGATTAACGTAATAAGTAAGTTAATATCCGCCCGGAACACTACAGCATTTTGTGAAGATTTTCATTGTTCCATAGTTTTTCATATTTCTTCAAAAATTCATAACTTCCTTATTAGTTATCCAATTTTACTCAAATCTTTGTTTGCTCTGTTTCTCTTGTTTTTCTGCATATATTAAAAGCAAATTATTTTTGGGGTGGACTTAGCCTTTAAGTATATGATGGGAAGTTGGGAACAGGAAAATCTTAATGGCTGACATGAACGTTGTCATAGACTAGGCACTCCTGAAAGATTGTGGATGGCTAATCAACAGCTTAGGTACAGAGAAGTAGAAGGCTCTGTTGGTCCAAGCTGTGCTTCTAGGAGCGTACATGTATGTCAGTAAAGCTTGATCGTTTGATATGAAATATGTTTAGTTGGTTATACATGGAGTGAGAAGGCCACAGTACCATAAAACTGCTTCAGAATTAGTTTATTCTCATTGCATATCAATGTAGGTAAGTTGTTGATCATCATAAGCAGTATGGTACTGGCTTAAATCTGTCTTAGTGGCAGATCCAGAATTTTTTCCAGTTAAATCATGAAAAATGTGAATTTTGATAAACTATTGATATAAAAATCAATAATTATGAATATACAATATTAAACAAATAGTATAAATTCTTCAAAGTTCATAAAAGATTTTGTGAAATGTCATGCACGCAATATGATACAAGTCATATAACCTGGGCAAAGGCATGGGGAAATCAAGTTTTGGGGAATAAAAAGGGAAATTAATGGGATTAAACCATATAGAGCTATTGATAACTAGTGAGGACATGACGTCACAAAGTGATAACCATCTTGGCAATTTATGTTGTGATTCTCATTGTTCCATAGTTTTACATACTTTTTCAAAAATTCATAACTTTCTTATTAAATATCCGATTTTGCTCAGACTTTTTTGGATTGGTTTGTTTGGTTTTTCTGCTTTTATTGAAAGTAAGTTATTTTTCGAGTGGACTTGTCCTTTAAAGGCATCGTTTAACAAAGTTAAATCTGAGATGCACGGTCCTACATGTTATCAGTGTCTGTGATATGGTGTAATATTGAAGCCCTAAACAAAAATCGTGCTTCAAATGATCAAGAAGTGCCTCAAAAAAGTAAAAATCTTTCAGTGACCGGTTTTACCATACTCGCTTTTCCCAATAGACTGTAGTGTTATAAAAACTGTTAGGAAAACGCAAAATTTTGTTTTGATTTCCAATCATAAATATCTTGATAATCAGACAAGCGATTGGCTTGTAAAAGTCATGGGGTTCCTGACTGGCCTAAAGGTTTATAATTATCATTGCAGCATGAGCTCAATCAAGGAATTTGTTTAAGGATCCAAGACAAAGTTACCGGATCTCTTTAATGTTAGAACTTACATGGTACTTGCTGAGGGAGTGCTATCTTTCTTGACAGTCTGAACTTCATCTTCCTCATCTCCATAATCAAAGTCAAGTAAAGCCTGCAAAAAAGATATAGAAACCAATGAGAATGGACCATACACCGACATGTATGTACACAGATGTAAATATATGGGGACACACAGATGTCCATGTATGGGGACACACAGTTGTCAATGTATGGGGACCCATATATGTCAATATGTGGGGACACATATATGCCAATGTATGGTGACACACCTATATGTAAATATATGGGAACACATATATGTCAATATATGGGGACACATATGTCAATGTATGGGGACACATATATGTCAATGTATGGGGACACATATATGCCAACGTATGGGGACACATATATGTCAATGTATGGGGACACACAGATGTCAATATACGGGGGCACATATATGTCAATGTATGGGGACACTCAAGATGTCAATGTATGGGGACACTCAAGATGTCAATGTATGGGGACACTCAAGTTGTCAATGTATGGGGACACACAGATGTAAATAAAGGATACACACAGGTGTCAATATACATATATGGGGACACACAAATGTTAATGTATGAGGACAAACAGATATCAATAAAAGGGGACACACAGGTTATAATATAAGGGAAACACACCTGTTACAATATAAGGGGACACACAAGTTGAAATATATGGGGACACACAGTTTAAAATATATAGGGACAGTGTGTTATACTCTACTAGCTTTTTCTTCCATGAGGGATTGTTTTAATAAAATATTGATGTTACAAATTTGAGAACATACAAACATGAGCTGGAAATGCATGCACAAAAATGGATTGTAAAAAAGCTTGGGTTTAAATCAGCAGCTCATGAATAACTCGTGACAAAATCAATGTCCCTGTCATCCACTAAATTATGGGCTTATACAGTACATCATTGTCCATTTGTTCCAGTGACATTTACTTTGGTATTTAATTTGTCAAAGAAGGCTTTGGGTGGAATTAGGTTTCTGTCTAGGTTTACAGTATTAAAGAGTTTACATTAGGTATAATGTTGGGTCCATGGAGAAATATTACTGGAGCATTTCTCGTACGATTGTGTAAATTCATCAACTCTTACTACATAACGTTAAGTCTGATTGGTAATTGCAATCTTTATGATCTTAATTTGGCAGAAATCATCTATTTTAATCAGTCAATTCTATCTTTCAATATTGAATGTAAAATTCTGTGTTTCTGTCTTAAACAGTTCTCTGGGCTAGCTGTAACTTCTACAAGTCAGCAATATACTGACCTTGTTAAACCCTGAGCTGGGTTTGGAGTTTGTATTGCTGGCCTGCATTGGTGCGGCCTTTTCCACCTTGACCGCTGCAGCATCCCCAGCCCATGCTTGGTTGGTCAAGACATTGAGTTGACTGGTCAAGGTCTGCATCTGACTAAGAAGGGACGTGTCAATGCCAGGAGTGGCCTTGGGCGCCTGGGACTGCTTCTGGAGCTGCTTCTGCAAGAGCTGTAGTTGCTCTATCTGCTGCTGTTGTTGTTGCTGTATGTGAAATTAGGATTAAGTTACATCAATAAGCCAGTTCGTAAATAGCTTAGGAACGCATGACCCCAAAATATCCACAGATCTTTTACACAATGGATACGTCCCACTTGTGCTTTTTAGAATAATCACTGCCGAAGTGATGGAGGTGCTTCATGAATACCTTTTGTTTGCCTCTTGAGAAGAATACTTCCACCTGTGTATCAGATAAATGTACTGTCGGTGCATAAATGACTAATGATTACATAACTTTGATGAGCACGATTCGAGTATTCGTCTCAATGGTTTTACAATTCGGGAATGAATGACCTTCATCTGCCCATGCGCAAATCCTAATTACGAACTCGCTAATATTGCAGTAGCCTACGATATGAAGAGAAAAGGGGGCGTCTTACACTCTAAAGTGCCACCATGGCCAATCATCAATTGGATACATTGATATGGACAAGAGACAATATACAAGAGGCCGACTATTAGCTCTTGGAGCCAATGCAATTCCTGGATTTCTACACGACTTTAGAGATATTTCCTCAATTAACCAACTTTCCATCGACAGCAAAAGGTAATGTAAGATACAGTCAAACCTGCTTTAGTGACCACCTGTCTACAAAGACCATCTGTCTACAACAAGCACAATTTTTTTTTTTTCCCTTGAAAATGGTTTCTCATTGAAACATGTACTAAAGGAACCTGTCTACAAAGACCGCTTTTAAATGTATGCATTATTCTTATCTGACGAGTTTGTTCTTTTAGGACATACTCATAAGCTACTCATGAGGTACCTTAAATCCACAAGCCTTGCTTTCAACCAAGGTCACCTCATCTTTCTATTGTAACTCCATATTCTGTTAACTTGTTATATTCATGTCATATTTGTAAAGTGTGTTATGACAGAAAGATAAATAAAACTTGAACTTGAACTTTAGTGTTTCCCTTGGGCGGTCGTTATAGACAGGTTTGACTGTAGTGGGGTAATAACCCAGAGTACAAGAAACATTCCTTCTTACCACTTGTTCAGCTGCTTCACTATGTTTAGAGAGCCATGAGCCTACATCTGCTGCGCCCTTCTCCTGTTTGACAGCGGCAGGTGCATTGGCCGCAGCAGTAGTAACCGGGGCAGGGGCAGGGGCTGCTGCCTTTACTACATGTACCGCATTTCCGCCTCCACTACCTACAACAGGTAAAAAATTAAAGGCATCGTCTAACAATGTTAAATCTGAGATGCACGGCCCTACGTGTTATCAGTGTCTGTGATATGGTGTAATATTGAAGCCCTGAAAAAATTGCACTTCAAAATGATCATGAAGTGCCTCCAAAAATAAAATCTTTGAGTGACCCGTTTTACCATACTCGTTTTCCCCAATAGACTGTAGTGTTATGAAAACGCAAAATTTGATCTCAATTTCTAATCATAAATACCTTGATAATCAGACAGGGGATCGGCTTGTAAAAGTCATGGGGTTCCTGACTGACCTTAAGGTTTATAATTATGATGGCAGCATGAGCTACATCCAGGATTTTGTTTCAGAATCTGAGACAAAGCTACCCAATACCAATAACAATCATTTGGGCAAGTCCAAGGAAGTTAGACATTTCAGGCCAGTTTCTCAACACCATCATAAGTTCATGGACGTCCCATAGATATGTGTGTTTATTCTATAACACATTATTCAATAGGATGTTCAAGAAGTTAGACTTCTGATGGTCGAGAAACGGCCTCCAAGTGTCTTGTATGTTACAAAGCATTGTGGAGTTCTGTACATACATTGACAACAACTTCACTTAACATTTGCATAGCTGCCAACATTTGGAATTTTCAATTAGTAACATTGAAGTAAAGCTGAATATCATGTGCGCAAAGCGCACATCTACATGTATGTAAGACCTGTCAACCTCTGGAGTTCAAAAACTGTATTTTTTTTTTATCCCAAAAGCTGTATTTTACTGACAAAAATTGTATCAAAAAATAAAAACATGGATCAATGCCTCTTACAGTTCCTACATACAGGAAGACATTTTTTTATTGATCATTGGTTGAATATGCATGATTTCGTCATAAATGGTGTGTTTGATGAATCAATGAACATCTCACTGGCTCTCACCTGGGTTTGCCATGTCTAGGAGGGGCTGAATGACGTCTTCACCATAAACCACATTCTTCTGCCAAAGGTTGAGCACTCTAACAATCTTGGCACGGTCGTCTGTGGGACACTTGAACAGGTGCAGGAACGTGGCGTGGATGTTCTTTAAAAACCGAGGTGCAAAGACATCTTTCTCTGCTCCAAACTAAATGCAATAGTATGATTTTAAAGTTGATTATTATATTACTGATTTGCATTAGAAAATGATGACAGTAAGAAATTCAGATTTAAAAAATCTATTTCGTAAATTATTTTGATGAAACTAAGCTGTAATGAACCATTGCCACAAAACAAAGAAAAGAGTTTGTAAACCAGATGAGAAGGAAATGATGCCGTTTAGTATTCTTACATGTAAGGTTACAAGGCAACAACAACAACAAAAATCATTCTTTTAATGAAGGAAAACTTTGCCCGCAGTTATAATTTCCCCCTGCTAAAAGTAAAAATAGAGATAGTGCCTGCAGATGATAGCACTAGTTTACATCCAAACTTGCACTTTTCTTGCCTCTGAAGAGTAACAACTATTTTATCTCCTTTGAGTCACACAAGGGGCTATTTTCTGTTTGCAATATTTCGCAACAATAGGAGGAATTATAAAATGGGTTCAAGAATGTAGCCAATGAGAAGTGGCAAAATGGATCACGTGTGTGTGTATTAATTTTAACCACAATGGCACAAGATTCATTCGGCTACGCCTCATGAATTTTATTGCACCATAGTGAATACCCTAGTGCACTGCAATCGACCATAACGCACTCACACCTGTGTATTATTTATACATTACACATTATTCAGACAAAGTGCACAAAACAATTCCCGGAACAACAAAAAGCTGAAATATTACTTGAAGAGATTAACTCCTTTCTGTAGTGCTTTAAAAATCTGTCCTATCATAATGTATCAAATTTAAAGGGAACCAAAACCTAAGTTACTTTTATTGTAAAGTTTAAGATATTTGAATAAAATCAGTGAAAATTTGAACAAAATCAGGCTAGGAAAACTTCATAATTCTTTCGTTTTCTTCGTATTTATTTGTGTTCTTGATTCGACTTCATAACATGTGAAGTAGAATATCATTTTGCATTCTACATGTATACCTTGCTTTCAGGGGAGTAGATTATCTCAATCACAAGAAAGAAGGAAAAACATGATATTTGATGTACAAAAGGCATGGAGAGTTGTCCACAGATGATGTCATCAAATTGAATATCGCCCTCTAGTGACTAGTCATTTCAAAAAGCATTAGGTAACTTCCTTATTCCTTGCCCGATTTTGTTCAAATTTTCACTGATTTTATTCAAATACCTTAAACTTTACAATAAAAGTAACTTAGTATGAAGGTTTTGGTTCCCTTCAAGATTCTTTGGATTTTTGAATGACTAACCTGGTGTCTTGATTGTCTCACGATGGAATCAATGACATACAGCCCTGGAACCTTGTATTCTGGTTTACACTGTAAGAGAGAAGAAAAGAAATATGACAATAAGATTAACAGGTGAAATATTACTGGTTACTTATCATTTGGAAGACCAATCAACATACCATTATTGCAAGTCTCCACACTAACTATTTTTTAATAAGGTTAGGATCTAACTTTCACAATTTTGTACAGTGTATTGTATGCATGAGCCCTATGCAATTTTCAAAAAATGTTGGGGTCCGGACTACAATTTTTGGCACCAAAATTGTCGAGCCCAAATTTATGTATCTGTTTACAGGATTTATAAACACATTTCTAGGTCAATAATGCAGCAGGTAATATTTTTGCAAATAGGAGATCATATACAGGGCTCCATACTTTACATATCAAGACATACATGTCTGTTTATAGACATGTAGAAGCACCAGTAATCTTACAAATTTCTTGAAAACTACAGACTTCATGATTGCCTTTTAGGTTGCATGTATGTACAGCTATCTTTATTGAGTTTATTCAAATGGAATATAGGAACCACGCCCCCCTTGAGTAAAAAAAAAAAAGGATTCAGGGGAAAAAAATGGCATCTAACAACATCCCCCCCCCCCCTTTGAGTAAGAGAATTGGGAAAAAATAGGGGAAAATAGAGAAAATAAGGGGGAAATCAGGAAAATAAGGGGGAAATCAGGAAAATAGGAAGAAAATCAGGAAAATAAGAAGAAAATCAGGAAGAAAAATTTAACAAATAGGAAGACAAACAAAATTTCAGGAAAAAATATTAAAATTCAGGAAACCGATTTAAATCAGGTACATGTAATTATCAGGCCTGAACATACACATATTTGTTTTCTCATACCAGTAATTACTTCAACTGAATGTACGTACCTTTTGTATAAACTTTTCTACACTCTGCACAACATGCTTGTAGAGTTTGATTGCTTTGATGGCCGACTTGGTCACCGAGGTCATCTTCGCCCTTGAGATTGGCGGCTTGACCTCGTACAAGCTGGACAGCTAGAAGGGGAAAAAATAAAAAATACATATTAGACAGTTTTAGACAAAGATTTGTTGTGCTTTACAAGGCATTATATCCTTCCCTTTCTTAAATATTTCTTGTTTGTTATAAAAGCTGTTGATAGAGTAGGCTTGACTTATTAGGGTTTTGCAGAACCCAGGTTTTACTTGAAAATTTCAGACAGGGACCAGGTCCTTGGATGGGAATTTCCCCCACCCCAGAAATTGTGTGCATGCAGCGGCGAGAGTGAAGATTAAAATGCTGAACAAATAATCCGACGGAAAAGACAGCTACTGCATTCAAATCATTTAAAAAATAACTTATCTGGGATACATAATTTTTAAGAAGAAAATGACATTATTCAGAGTGACAGCTACAAGTTTCTTTCATTTCCAATAAAAAGGAATGCAAGGAGTCAGGGTAACAAGCATATTCAGAAATGGAAGCCAAAATATGACTAACCGAATACTGAACAAGTTACGATAGTATCACACACAACTTGATAGATATGATATCTCACAGAAATAACAACATTTGAGGAGCTACATGCATGCGCTCGATATCAAGTTCAGCTAGCCATCATTTTGATTAAACCCCCACTGTACTACATGTACTTGTAGCTACTTGCTCCCTCTACATGTATATAGAAAACAATGCCTAATCGGTGACAATTGGTCCCCCATGATCCTTTTTTTTCTTATGTTAATTGAGAGCCGAGATGATGAGATAGCCACCTGTCAGTGACCCTCTTGGGTGGTCTAATCTCTCCTAGCCAAACTAATACAGACAGGCTTTAAACACAATGTCTGCAGGAGACAGTAGATGGTACGCAGCAGATAGGAAAATATCACATGATCTACATGTAAGTCCTGCAAAATTTTCATCTCTGCTGCCATCTACACTTTACTGCAGGACAATTTCCCATTTCAAAATGATGGCTAGCTGAATTTGATATTAAGTGCATGCATACACTGTAGCTCATGAAATATCTTATTTGGATGAGATATTATGGATATGTTTAGCATTTTTTGTCAGAGCAAAGTATTGTTTTACAGTAATTTGGTTGTGCTTTTAAAGTCTAAGGTGATATTTTTTTGTTGGTTTAATTGTTATTGATCCGATCAGTTCGGACTTTCGTCCGCATTGATGTACATGTATGCCGGCGTAGAGTTGTTTTCATGCACATCAAGCATGACAGACTCCCAGCTTAAGCTTGGTCATAATATGTAACGCACACCCCCACTATCACCCATTTTTTGCTACCTGAATGTGTTTTTGCAAAAATTTGACTTGCTATGGAAAGTAGATCAACAACTTTGTTTTAACCCTGTAAGTTGGGGCTTTGATCGGATCGGAAGATCAGAGCGACACCCTCGCACCTGTGATCGGTATCGGCAAAAATTATCAGGCAAACAAATCGGCAGTTTTTTTTTTTTTTTTTTTTTTAATGCTGAAAATTTCCAAGTTTTTGGCTATCAATTGCTTTAAAAAAATGCATAGCTGGGATTATTTTGTCATTTGGAGTTGTTGTAGACCATGTTTGTTGATATTTAGTGCCTTTTCATGACTTTGAAATTAATAATATTGGTCTAAGAGAAGAGGCAAAGCATGGGGGCAGCCATCTTGGATTATAATGTAGGAACTCAAATATCCCAGAGGCTTCGATCGAGTCACCAGAAAAGTAGTTTTTAGATGGATTTTTCCTGGAGGGGGGGGGGGGGGGGGGGGCGGCTCACTGAGTTTATTTCAACATGACTTTGCAGTCAATGGAGATGAATTTCCTGACAAGAATTAGAGATTGAAGTCCGAGAAAAATCATTTTATAGTTGGTCTACTTTGCCTCACAATTACAAATTAAGAATACTGTGTCAGCAGGCCTCTCGCCAAGAAATTAAAAACGTGTGGCGCGACCCGAGGGAAAATTTGACCAACCCCCCCCCCCCCCCCAAAAAAAAAAACAGTTTTTTTTTTTTGATGAATTTTTATCATGGTATTATATTATATATATACGGTACCGGTATGCTCAGAGTCATAGAAGGTCGTATTCATGGAAAGAAGAAGAGGGGAAGACCTCGTAAAGGCTTTATAGATGATGTTATCACACAATGTGGAGCAACAGGGTATGAAACGATGAAACGGTTGGCTCAAGACCGAGGAACTTGGAGAGACACTTGATATAGAATTTTGAATGGGTCACTGAACCTGTCATAAACTGACAAATCACTATTGATGATTATATTCCCGGGAATCCCGGGTTATTGTCATATTTACCCTTGCACTAAATAATCTAAATTATCAATGTTATTCTATCTGTCTATGTTGGAATTTGTGAAATTTGTTATCCAATGTTACGAAAAAAACAAAATGAGAATGATCCTAGTTGTTTGGATTTTTTAAAGCTGTAATTATTTTCCTTATATTAAAAACAATATTGCATTTTCTTATTTTCACAAAAATTTCAGTACTCAAATTTCTGCAAGTCTTTTACTTTATAATTCAAGTAAAATAAATTCTCTGTCTCAAAATGAAATTTATACACCCATCAATGAAAATTTGATTTGAGGTCAACACACACACAGACTAGGCCGCTGCGCTAAGCTATGTGCACACAATACCATACCTGCCAAGTGCCAACCCTTACAAATAATTCAGAATATTCAGTTTTTTTTAATTTCTAGGACCTGAAAATCCGGAATATTCAGATTTTTCAAAATTTCAATTAAAAAAAACCAACATTATCTGTGTACGCGAGGGCCTTGTGTGTCAGTGTGTGCGACTGATTCAAGACTAGCCGCTGACGAGCGACTGTAATTTGATCAGATTTTGCGCAGAATTTAAATGCCATTTTTTACTTTGTCCCGGCAATGTCCCGGCAATGACACGCCCATTCCCTCGGGCCTGTCTAATTCTGAACGTCATTAATGACCATGAAATTTAAGTGTTTCAAGGCTCTTACGGACGGATTAGCGTAGAAGGAATCCCCAACTTTGGAGCTAAATATTTCCTTTTTTCAGTCGGGGGATTAGTGAGTTGTTTTGATAATTATTAATGATAGTTGATTTCTTTTAAAACTAGTTCTCACATTCAGAAATGCTTAATTCAGATTTAAATTTCCGTACCGGCCCCCCTACTAACTTTGACTGATGAGTTAATGCATTAATGCAACAACTAACCCAAACAAAAGTGCGGAGCAAATGGTGGATTCCTAATCCGAGCTGGGCTATCAACCCTCCCGCATTTGGAGGGAGTCTCACGCCACTACGCTCATTCTTCCGCCGTCCCACTGGCTCGTAGCGGGAGATCCCGCCACCACGCCCTTCCTCCCGCTCTCCCGCAATCTCCCAGTTTATGAAAAAAACTCCCGGCAAACGTGTAAAATGAACCAGCGTACCGTATCGTATGCAATTCTTTTGGGCTCAACGGGAGGCGGGCAAAGTGAGCACTTCAACAAAAAAATTACTCAACTAACCTTACCCCTCGTTGAGCCCCCCCAAATTCATACGATCTCCCTTGAACTTGAAGCAGTTCCCCAAAGATGACAGCCCTGACTGAGATAATTAATGCAGTTGTTCACATTCACAATAATCATCAATTCATCAGTTTCATGATCAACAGATCAGGCAAAGAATTTTTAATAAGTCACTTGACTACTAAAAGAACTACTAGTCTACATCTAGCAATAGCTGCCCAGTACATGCATTGGCTTTTTGGCCTCATTCATTTAATTTCATGCAAACTCTCCCAAAGCCAAGCACAGCCAGCAGGCCAGTGCGTCTCAAGTGGGCGAGATTCAGCGAGGTACCCGCTCTTACAAAGACACACACGTACACACAGTCGAACTCAATGCAAAGACAGTTTGATTTTGAGTTTGTCACGCCAGACATGATCGAGAAATCTATTGATAATGCACTCGAATTAGTTTTCTTACCTCATTGTTGAAATGCTTTACGGCTTCCATCTTGACAGAATTATGCCAATTATCCAATTCTAAAACTTTACAGCCATAACATTCACAAAATCAAATTATTCCTTCTAATCATTGTTCGTGCTCAGACCGGCTTTTCACACATGTTCGTCCATTTTTGTTATCTGCTACATTATGGGTGAAAAAAACAAACTCAACCCAAGTACCAAACGACCCACAAGAAAACTCGCTAACGTAAGTAGACTACTCGGTCTTCTCGATTTTTGTCATCAAAGTCTGTCTTCTCTTTTTTGTTTTGTTCTTGCCTTATGTTTTCTTCCTTACTTACTTACTTTCTTTCTTTCTTCTTTTCTTTCGATCTTCCTTTCATTCTTTCTTCTTTTCTTTCGATCTTCCTTTCTTTCCTTTCTTCGTTTCTTTCGATCTTCCTTTCTTCCTTCCTTTATAGTCTTTCTTTGATTTATTTTTTGTTTCTCTCTCCCTCCTCTATTTCTTCTTCTACTTCTTCTTCTCATTCTTCCCTTCTTCTTCTTCTTCTACTTCTTCTTCTTCTTCTTCTTCTTCTTCTTCTTCCTCTTCTTCTTCTTCTTCTTCTTCTTTTTCTTTAGTTTCTTCTTCTTCTTCTTCTTCTTTTTCTTCTTTTTCTTCTTCTTCTTCTTCTTCTTCTTCTTCTTCTCAGTTCTTCTTCTTCTTCTTCTTCTTCTCAGTTCTTCTTCTTCTTCTTCTTCTTCTTCTTTTTCTTCTTTTTCTTCTTCTTCTTCTTCTTCTTCTTCTTCTCAGTTCTTCTTCTTCTTCTTCTTCTTCTTCTTCTTCTTCTCAGTTCTTCTTCTTCTTCTTCTTCTTCTCAGTTCTTCTTCTTCTTCTTCTTCTTCTTCTTCTTTTTCTTCTTCTTCTTCTTCTTCTTCTCAGTTCTTCTTCTTCTTCTTCTTCTTCTTTTTCTTCTTTTTCTTCTTCTTCTTCTTCTTCTTCTTCTTCTTCTTCTCAGTTCTTCTTCTTCTTCTTCTTCTTCTTCACTTCACCATACTTTTTTATCATTTGTTTTTAATTTATTATTTTTGAAAGAAGATACTACGGTTTTCGAATGACGTGTGCTATTTTATTCTATATCATACCAAAATCATGCTGCTAAATTCGCTTTCATGGCATGTAAATTATATTGCTGTAGATATATATATTGTCATAAATATATATGCCATTATATATACTGGGGAAAATCCAAAAAAAGTTATGACGTTTTGAAATCTATTCATCGATATATCTTTTATCTTGTCGGAAAATGAATACCTGTCGAATATGAGTTTTTATTGGTTACCTATATAGGCTCTTTTTCCTTCTTCTTGCCTATTTGGAAACTCTCGACTCGTCGTTAAGGCGATTTTCTTTTCAATTTATTTCCTTATTTTTCCTTTCATTAATGTTTATTTTCCTTTCTTTTAGTATATATTCTTTTCTAGGTAGAGGTGTCGTTGTATATAGTGGATACGTCACCGGACTGTGGATCACAATAATTATTGTTCGCGGTTCTGCAACGACACTAAAATAATATCCTTTGGCAAGACTTCAATCATAAATTTACCACTCTCCATCCAGGTGTATAAGGGTACTTTGCAATATTCCTGTAGTAATTTAGTTTCAAGACCAGCAGGAAAATGGATACTGCTGATGTGGCTAGCCCGAGTGTGCAAATTATTGTTATTACTAACTATTTGTTTAAATTTTATTCCATTTATATTTAATCTTCTCTTCATCTTCTCTTATATCCTAGCTAGCATCCTCTCCTCAGTCTCCTCTCCTGTAAGTTGACCTCCTCTATCTTCCTCTCCCCTCTTCTCCTCTCCTCTCCTTCCGAGTCAGTCTCCTCTCCTCCCCTATAGTCTCCTCTCCTCTTCTATGTCTCTCCTATAGCCCTCGGTCCTCTATCTTCCTTTCTCCTTTTATTTCTCCCTCTCTTTTCTCCTTCTCTTCTTTATTTGTCATACATTTTCGAAGTCTTATAGAAGTGGAAATAATAATTTATGTGGAAATGAATAAGGGACACCAGAAGGCAAAAGAAAGAGGGGACGTCCTAAAAACACTTGGCGAAGAACTGTGGAAGGGGAGATTAAAGATCTGAACCACACATGGGGAACCATCCAAAGACTGGCCCATGCAGGTTCGGAAGGAGCTAGTGGAAGACATTTGTTGTTGCCCTATGTGCCAGGAGGCATAATGGGCAATAAGAAAGTAAGTAAGAATAAGGGGAAAAGTGATTTACTGCGGAGGGTACGTATTCTCCGTGTCCCTTCTCTATTTTGTAACAAACCGTACAAAGATTAGGTTGGATTACCACGAAAAGCAAACGAAAATGAAAATGATAATAATATACCGTTAGCTCATGAAGTCAATAAAAGGGTCACTGTAAACAGCTTGTTTTTGTTATTTTTATTTTTATTTTATGTACTTGGTATGTTTAAGGAGCCGCATAATATACTTTAGAGGGATTACAGTCTACTGTTCTAATATAATATATCATATAATACAACGTTTAATTTTCTAGGGTATACAGAGTCAATAAACAATGAGTAGGCCGCCTAATGATGACAAGTTGATTAGAAGATAAGAGCAAGTCATGAAGATACAAATGCAATAACGATGAGGTCATATTTATTTTTTCATTTCCAACAAAATACAATACATAATAACGAATACAATATAAAAAATGTATATACAAAACATAATTACATTTATAATGAACAAATCCTTACAGTAACATTTTATGAAGACAAAAGTTGAATTATAAATTTAACTGTATTTATATTTTGAGGAAATGGAGAAGTCCACTGAAGAGCATATTGTAAATTGTGGACCCCTCAGATAATAATTAATAAGAAAAGTGTATATATAGAATACATAAACTATCAAAGAAGAATAGCGGCCAACAAGGACAACATTTATTAAAACACGTAATTCAAGTCATAAATGACAGTAATGAGGATTAATGCCCCACAAAAGGGCACTAATATAGCACATCGACACGGTGTTGAATCTGGGGCCTCACAGTTACGAGGCCATTGCTTTGTCACTGAACCATGACTGTACGCAGCGGGGGCTAGGGTAGGGGGCAGTTTCCATAAATAAAAAAAAAACAGAAAATACAATAAATTTTCAATAATTTATTGCATTCTACCCCGGTCCCCAACATAAAAAAAACTTCTGTGTGCCCATGCCTTGAGCCATAATGCATGGCCGTCCAGAGGATTTGTTTATGTTGGGGACCGGGGTAAAATGCAATAAATTATTGAAAATTTATCGCATTTTCTGTTGTTGTTTTTATTTAAGGAAACTGCCCCCTACCCTAGCCCCCGCTGCGTACAGTCACGGTTCAGTGACAAAGCAATGGCTTCGTAACTGTGAGGCCCCAGGATCAACACCGTGTCGATGTGCTATATTAGTGCCCTTTTGTGGGGCATTAATCCTCATTACTGTCATTTATGACTTAAGGGCATAGGTCCCCTAGTTGATAAGCATAGTAGCATAAACATGCTTTAGCAGTCACGCAAAACACACATTGGCAAATTATTATTCAATAAAATCTGAGAATGTATACTATTATCTAGATCTAGTATTTTTAAATTATTTTTAAAATAATTCCATAAATTGGGATTTAAAAAAAAAAATCCACCTTTATGAGCGACAGTGTATATACACTAAATTATGAGATTATCAAATAATTTTAATTAATCGTGATTTTACAATGATGAAATCATTATACATATATTTCATATTCATAATTATATACAATTGAATTTATCATTGCACAAAAATCAATATGAACTGCAAATTTAGATTTACAAGCAATCAACAAATAATTTGTGTTTTGGAACTTAGACATAAGAGAACAATATATTATTCCAACTTAGAGTTAAAAACTGAATGTTTATAATGTTAATAATAATGAACATTTTCAAGTGATGTCAACGTCACTGTCCATCCAAAGTCAGTACAATAGGTTGATTATACCATTACAGTCTAGTCAGATAAACATGCGTTAGTAAAAGTATAGTATAATGATCTAAATAATAGCCTTATTCAATAACATCGTATAAATCTATCTCTGAAGCCGTGGGTGCCCTCATCATGGAAAGATGTGGATCAATATGTATAATCTCACTTCCAATTCTGAAGCATATAAAACGCACAATTACGCACTAACAAAATAATCAGATATGACTTTCACTCCAATTTGCTCAAGTGTTTTTGTTCTTTGTTTTTTAACAATTATTTCAAGTTAAACTTGCTTTGTATTATTCACAAAGCGTTGAAATACTTAGACAGTGGAGCAAACTTACTGCTTAAACGGAAGTCCTTTTCATATAAGTCCCGCTATTCTCACTATAATTTTTTTTGTTTTGCTTTCCATGTTAATTATTTGGTGTAGTTGTTTCACATTGCTGTATAGCATTTTCTTTTATTATAATAAAGTGTAATTTTGTTCAGCAGGTTCAGTTTAGAAGTAAACATACATAACATGAGATCCATATCAAGTCTAAGTTGCGTGATATCATTTTCATTGATGCCCCTATCAAGCCAAACGTTTCTTAATTCGTGTCAAATTTAGATGCATGTTCGAAGTTCATTAATTAATAGAATTACATAATTATCAAGAATGTATTCATATACACAGTAGTTGCATTTTTCCCAGTTATTAAAAGTGTAAAGATATATCACTGTATTCCTTGGAGAATGAAACGAACTTTCGCTGCCACACGTACACGATGACATTGCCTTCTACAGGCTTATTGATTATAGGAGAAATTCTTATAATAGGTGGTGACATTCACATCATTGCAGTCGTCAGTTTAGTCATCATTAGATCAGAGGCGGCCCTCCCGGGGGGCAGGGGGGGGGGGCACAGTGCCCCCCACTTTTTCAGATACCCCAAAAGTGCCCCTTTTTACATAGGAAAAGTGCCCCTTTTATTTTGTAAGAAGTGCCCCTTTTACACAGAAGGTGCCCCTTTTACTTTGAAAAGTGCCCCTATTACTTAGTAAAAGTGTCCCTTCCCCCTTTTCACATCTGACGAGTGCCCTTTTTATTTTTTGACACGTGTCCCTTTTTCTTCGACATGTTCCCATTTTCCTTTGCAATAAGTGTCCATTTTTCATTCTCATAAATCTTGAAATTGTCTTGAATGAGTGGCCTTTTTAATCTCTATTAAGTGCCTCTTTTCAGGTACGAGAAGTGCCCGTTTTCACTTTTAATAAGTGCCCCCTTCACCTCTGATAATTGCCCTATTCAAAATGAGAGGTGCTCCTTTTACTTTGACAACTTCCCCTTTTTTCCTTTGTAAGAAGTGCCCCTTCTCCTTTTAAAAACTTCCCCTTTTTTAAACTCGGATGAGCACACCTTTCATTTTAACATGTGCCCCTCTTATTTTCTAATAAGTGCCCCTTTTCCTTATGATAAGTGCCCCCATTAAAAAGAGAGAGCTCCTTCCCCTTCTCATAACTACCCCTCTCCCTTTCTAATAAGTGCCACTTTTCCTTATGATAAGTGCCCCCATTAAAAAGATAGAGCTCCTTCCCCTTCTCATAACTGCCCCTTTTAAAAATCTGAACGGTGCCCCCTTTTCATTCAACAAATGCACATTTTCCTTTATTATAAGTGCCCCTTTTACATTTTCATAAGTGCCCCTTTTCATATCTGGTCAGTGCCCCTTTTCAACTCTGATAATTCCCCTTTTAATAATGATACGTGCCCCTTTTCCTTTCTAATAAGGGACCTATCCCCTTTTCACCTCTTATAAATGCCCCTATCAAAATCTGATGGGTGCCCCTTTTCCGTCAACAAATGCCTATTTCCCATTTTCGTAAACGCCTTTTTTTCATCACTGGTGAGTGCCTCTTTTCAGGTGAAAACTAAAATGCCTCATTTTCACCTCTTATAATTATCCTTTGTACTTTGACACATGCTCCTTTTCTTTTCTAATAAATGTCTTATCCCTTTCGATAATTGTCTCCTTTTCATGTAATCATTAAACGTGCCCCTTATTTAAAGCGACTAAGAGCAATTTTCCCTAAAGTTCTCTCGCTGCGCTGGCTCGGATTTAAAGATGATATAATTACGTTACTTATCAAAGGTCTTTTCAGTCTTCCGTTATGAGAATGTGCTTATAACCCCATCACGATTAGCTTTTTTCCTCTTTATAAGATGTAATTTTTCGCACTGCGACCTCAGAGATCTTTAGAAATTTTCTCGCTCGCTCGTAAATGCATATTCAGACATCACACCCAACTGTAAAGTATGATGCTTAAGCGATATTTTGTATGATGTATGAAGAGAAAAAAATATTGAAATCATCCCTGATAATGTAATCACAATGTGTATATACCAATGTCTAAAATATTGTATATTTTCGCTTTGAGATTTCCCACTGTAGGTGCCCTTTTTTCTCCAGAAAGTGCCCTTTTTTGTTGGCGCCCCCCCCCCCCACTTTGGAAGTCGCTCGGCCGCCCCTGCATTAGATCCATCATCTTCTATGAGTTTCCTTCAGGTCCAAGGATGTAATAGATGTCGCGTAGGTTGAAGATAATTTCTTTTGGAGCATCTTAATTATTTATGTGGACTAGGTTGAAAAGTGCCGAATTGTAGAAAATCTGTCCAGATCCATTTTTATCATAGATATATCTCTATGATTTTTATCAAACAGCAAGCGCTTCCTCGTTTAAGTTGATGATGTTTTTGCATGCCCTGATGGTGAAAAAATGAAGAGCGCCATCTATAACTCTCGACAACAACAAAGAATTTCGCACGTATTATTGGAAATCCCCATTCTCTTGTCCTCGCTGTGATGACGGAACATCTTGAAATTTGCCTGGTTTTTAGACAAATCGGGCGTATTTATTCGAAAATTTACGGCTCATGGATCTGAAATGGCTCGTCTTGTAACACAGATGAGCTTTAAAGAGGAGGTTGAATTCAACGATATAGACTTTGAGAAGGTATGACATCAAATATCGGTACCATATGATGATAATGTACAAATTCAATGGGCGGGGACTGACTGTAGTCCGGTAGTATTGGGATCTGTGTACAGTGGAGCTAGTCGGTAGTTTCGCGGCGGAGCTCCAGATCCTACACCGGGAAACGATTTAAACATCGGTATTGGTCCTATTTTTTGGAAATCTAAAAAAGTAGTAATCAAACTTTAGACTTACAATGTTTTTCGACTCCTCTGGGCATCCGGTCAACCACTTGAAATTTTAATTTGAAGATGTCTTTGATGGAAAAAATGGTGATTCTTTGTCCTATTCCTTAACCAATTCATCCATGTTGTACATGTATGTCATTGATTTAACATCAAAGAGAAAGTACGTATATTCAGAAGAAATGTGCTGCGCCGCTACCACTTGTGCATACTTTCTCTTTGCTTTGAATCGACGATATAGAGACCGGCGCCTGGTACTCATTTTTCCCTTCTTACCGGTAAGAAGGGAAGCACTACCAGGCGCCAAAAGTCAGGGACCATTAGGTAAAAATCACTCGGCGCGGTGCCCGGTTACAAAAGGCTTACTAATACTAGACAAGTAAAGTGAAATTATTTTTCATTTGTTATTTTGAGATGAATGATTCTCAAAACTCTGGAATTTGCACGCTAATCCGATTACTACAGTTAGTTATTATATAGAATTTGATTCTTTTTCCCAGGTTGTTGGCAAAGGAGCGTTTGGAGTGGTGAGTAAAGCATCATGGCGAGGTATGAACGTGGCTGTCAAGATGATCGAGTCAGAAGAGGAGATCAAAGCCTTTAGAGTTGAGGTAAGTCTTATATTCTAATTATATTTTATTTTTGAGTCATTTGGACTGGTCACTATTTATATCCGTCCTCCATTCAATACCACAAACTATTTCACTGGTGTCTACAGCTTTACAAGCTTGCTTTCATGTACATGTAGGTCCCATCATATTTTTCTCAGTTAAATCAGTACTCTATATTGACCATTTATCTTCATGTTATTTATTATGTATTATTGATTGTTATTGTATCACACAAAAAACAACTTGTACTTTATTTTGGAATGCATATGTAACATGAAAAATATGAAAATAAATGAAATGAAAATATTGTTATGCCATAACTAAAAATCTGAAAGATTTATTTGAAACAACAATTATTTGAATACATGGGTTAGCCTCATCAGTATCGATAGTGCTCTTCATGAGGGCCCTGCAATTAATATTACTGACCTCGGCATTATCAGGTATCCATTTAAAGCTTATCTGCCGTAGTTTATAGGAGGGATTAGACTGCCCTGCAAGGTCACTGGACAGGTGGTTATCTCATCAACTCAGCTCTCAGTTAACATAAGAAAAAGAGGATCATGGGGGACCAATGGTCACCGATTAGGCATTGTTTGTTATATAGAGGGCGCAAGTACATGTAGCTTCAAGTAGTGCAGTGGGCCTTTAATACACGTGGGTTAAGAGGGGCAAATGTTGAAAAAACACTTTGTCCAAGAATGTAAGCTCCGAGCAAAGATTGAGCCCAGGGGGGTGTTTCACAAAGACCCTAAGTTGAACTTATCTCTGAGTTGGACTTAAAATTATGGAAAGCCATTAGCATCTTTGAAAATATTTTGTAAAAGTTATTGTAAAAGGCATGAAAATGTTGATTCAAATCATTCATATTTTCTATCATCAAGGAGATTTCATGTTCTTGATGTGGAATTTATAAAAAGTCTTAAATACTTGAATTTCTGCTTTTGAATATATTTCATTTTAATGCTGCAAATGACTCTCCATAATTTGTAAGTCCAACTTAGTGTTAAGTTCTACTTAGGATCTTTGTGAAACACCCCCCAGGAGCGGTATTCAATTCGATACTTACATTGTAGATGGGATGGGATAGGTGAATGTTTCGAATTTATACCAGCTCGCATAAAACTTGCAAAGAATATATAATGATTTGATTGTATAAAATATAAACATTATTCTGTAAAAGTCAATAATAATAATAATACACAACATTTATTAGGCGCTTAATACAGGTGTTTCTAAGCGCGCCATTGACTGACTAAAAATTTCCAATCAAAACTTTTAATAAACACACAACATATACCGTATATAACGGTGTTTAAACCGCACTTTTTTGCCGCCGAAAAAATTTCAAAGTCGGGGGTTTTTTTTTTTTTTTTAAAGTTTCAATTTATGCCCCTCCACCTGGCGCTATGCCTGGCAATGTCTCCCGGCTCGGTAATCGGTGTGTTGACTCACCACTCGGAAACTAGAACAACACTCAAATTTGTCTGTCATCTTGGTTTGAAAGTAATCTTTCTGATAGAACTCAATATGTAGTTTATAATAATAATTCCTCCAATTTTTGTTCTATTGCATGGTGTACCACAAGGTTCTATCCTAGGTCCCTACTGTTTTTTAATTTACAGTACCGTAATGATCTTACACACAAAAAAAAAAAATCTCGGCAAAAAAAAAAAAAAATTTTTTTTTTTTTTTTTTTTTTTTTTTTTTAAGGGCGAAAAAGAGGGGTGCGGTTAATACACGAGGGCGGTTTATACAACGTTATTTACGGTAAATCTGTTTTTTATTCAATAAATTTTGTTATTTCAGGTGATGCAGCTGTCCAGGGTCGATCATCCCAACATCGTGAAGCTCTATGGGGCTTGCACCACCCAACCGGTATGCCTAGTCATGGAGTATGCTGAGGGTGGGTCTCTGTACAACGTCCTTCATAGCAGCCAGCCCCAACCCATCTACAAGGCTGCCCATGCTATGAGCTGGGCCCTGCAGTGCGCCAAGGGAGTCGACTACCTACACAGTATGAAACCAAAGAAACTTATTCACAGGGATCTCAAACCAGCAAAGTAAGATCCTTTCTATTAAGTTCTTCTACCTGTACAGAATTTACCTTAATTACATGTATATCCAATGTGTCTCACTTCATTTTATCCCCATGTCACGTGAGTGACTTTTTAAAAATGATTTAAACTGCCCTCTTATTAGAAACCACATTAGGACACAATTGTATTGAGGTATAATATTTAGCCTTCAAATCGTGGCGTTCAAGATCAACAGAACATAAACAATTTACAGGTACATAACTTTAATACAGGGTAGCTTCCATCTGATGAGTCCCTCACAGCTACGGGTCGCTTGGCCAGTCTCTAGACTTGGTAAACATCGCCGTCGACTTGGCAGCTCAGCTCTGTAATGTCTCTCTCACTGACTCCTTGCTTCTTGACCACAGATAACGTGCAGGCAGGCAGAGCTCCTTATTGAGGAGGGTCCAATACTTTAATCAAGAACATGGCAGCTTGGGCTCACATCTCGCCTCGACGTGGAGATCTCTCAGAAGAAAATGTTCCTGCTGCCTTACTATCATTCATATGAACATGATTTGTATGAATCTCTCTTTCTAGTTTGTTGCTGATGTCAGGTGGCACGGTGCTGAAGATCTGTGACTTTGGGACGGCTTGTGATTTCCAGACCTACATGACTAATAACAAAGGCAGTGCTGCATGGATGGCTCCTGAGGTGTTTGAAGGTCAGGTCAAAGTTCGTTTTCAAAACATCCATTTCTGTTGTGCTAGTTGAAATATTTACAGGAATGTGCAGCTACTAGTGTCATTAAAGATAAAGTTGAGTTTTGGTCATGCGATTGCATGTGAACGAAACGTTGTGGAATCGGTCAGAAAAGGTTGATCATCTAGCATATAAGTATTGGTGTGACTGCAAGGTTCTGGAATCATCAAAATGATACAAAATTTGGCCCAGTCTTGGTAAAGTTACAAGCACTGTACACAGAAAGATGTATACGGGACTACACGAACATGTGGCATAAAAATCTGTCCCGATTTTTATGATGTTACATGCCATATTAAAAATATTAAGGTATTTGAAGAGCCATGCTTTTTAGGGAGCAGTTTATATCTGATATTCTTCCACACTTGCATTTATAATACAACAATAGCGCTCTCAAATTATTTTTCACCTCTTCCCAGAACTCAACCTTCTCTTTAATTTGCACTTGGTCGTGGATTACATGTACATGTAGCTTTTTTGAAAATATAAGACATTCAAGCTTGAACTTGCCTCCTTTTTCACATAATGTAGTAATTTTTTAAAGAAATATTTCACCAAGAGGTTACTCTCAGACTATCTTGCATTTCCTGGCAGTGAGTCTGGACTGATTCTGCTTTATTTTTCATTATGCATGATACTAATAAACATAAACATTAAAAAAAATATACATTTTACTTTCATGATTTCTTCATCTTCCAGTGTGAACAAGTACTTTATTGAAGATTTTTTTCTTCTCTAATTTGAAAATTCTGAACTGCAGGAAGGACGTACAGTGAGAAGTGCGATATCTTCAGCTGGGGAGTCATCCTTTGGGAGGTTATATCAAGAAGAAAACCATTTGATGATATAGGTGGCCCAGCTTTCCGAATCATGTGGGCAGTACATAATGGTAAGTCCCTCACATAGGATATAAAATATACAGACGTAAGGTGTAAAAATGAATAACAAAAGAAAAATGATAAAGCTCCACAAATCTGTGGTGGTTATTTTACCTGACTGCTAAGAAAGCATAAATGCTTGTAAGTAAGCAACCAGATGGCCTACGGCTTTAGGTCCTCTCCGAAGGACCTGGTAATGAGGATTAATGCCTTACCAAAGGGCACTAGCACATCGACTTGGTTTCGAACCCGGGTCATCAGATTACTCCTGATTGATGATTTGATACCACCAGCCTACATATAAGCTGTACATAGTGGTAAGTCCCTTAGATATGATGTCAAAATGGAATTCCACTATGAAGTAATTATATTGCCTTGCATCAAAAGGCTGGATGTATATTTTAAATCTTTTGTGTTTTAGTAAAATTATCTAAAGGTAGATATTTCAGTTTGATAAAAGTGTGATTCATAACAAAATATAATTTCTTTCAGAACTGTTGTCAAGATTCTTTGCTTTATATGATATAATGCTACTGAAAGAAATATTTCTGCACCATTTAATTCTAGTCCTGCATCATGTACTTACTTTAATTTGAATTTAAAACTTGTAACCTTACAATTACAATGTTACCACTTTTTGAATTTTTTATTGCATTTGTTCTCTTTTCTTTTCAGGCCGTAGACCACCCTTAATCAGAAATATACCAAAGCCTTTAGATAAGTTGATGACAAGGTGAGCATAGCTTTAATTATTGTAGATTTATATCAAATGTAAATACAGTCAATTCTTGATTCCAATAACTCTTTATTTCTGTGAACAGATGGAGACTCAATGATATTGTCCTATTGGTAATGTTCAGGGGGTAATTTTCCGGGGGGGGGGGGGGGGGGGGTAAATGTCCCACTGGTAATTGCCTGGAGGTGATTGTCCTGGGGGTAATTGTCCCGATATGAAGGCAAGAGCACTATAAGTGTATGTCCCTCTTTATTAGTTTTCTTATTGCTCAGAAATAACCAGTTTACTACGAGCTATTAATTTTGAGGAAGGTGTAAAAACAGTAAGTCATGAAAATGAATATTTACAATATGTTTAAATCAAATTTGAATATACACATCAATGTTATCATTCATTTCATTGCCATTGTGGTACCCTGACCTGAAAGAGTTGAATAGAGGATTCGTCAGGAACTCAATCATAGTTTGACCATTAATTTGTTAATGTTTTATTCCAGGTGTTGGTCTCAAGAATCCACCATGAGGCCGTCAATGCACGAGGTCGTCAGTATCATGTCAAATCTTATGTTGGTAAGTCAAACCTGTCACTCAGTTTTAGCTCATTCACTAATTATGAATTAGTTAATATTTTGCTTTTTTCAGTTGTGTCTCCTGGCAAACCAATTTTATAAACTCACTTGATCCACGATTATTCAGTCTTTAGACTGTTGTTCCTATCCATGGTTTTGTTTGATTGGGGTTGTCATCATATTTATCTGGGGCATCTTTCCACCATTTCTCAAATCCAGATTTGAAACGATTGATAGTGGTACTCCATTGTGGTAGACCATTCCACACAAAGATTATTCTCTGGCTGAATGAGTTTTTCCTTAATGTCTTCCGGCATTTTAGCTTGTAAAGCTTAAGTGAGTGACCACGGGTGCGACTGCACTTTGTTCTGCTGAAGAAGTGTTGTCTTTTAAGATTATCAAAGTGGTGCATTATTCTGAACACTTGAATCATATCAGATTGTTTCTGTCTGGACTGTAGAGTGGGGATTTTCAGTGCTTTAAAGCAAAAGCTATACTCCTTTCCTGATTATATTTGTGATGTTGTACATTCTTTACTGATCAACTGTCATTAACACCTTGAAAATAACCACAGATAATATTTTTCTATCGTTTTCTGAAAAAGGTTTTTAAAGGAGCTGACCAACCTCTTGTGTATCCTCAGGTCTCAGAGGAAGGTAAGGAAATCTTAATCCTTTGAGTACTGCCGTTACATTTCATGTTACAGAGACCCATGGAGATGGGTGTTATAAGAAAGGCATGTCATATTGAAAGGGTTAACACCTAAGATTAACGCACACAGAACAGAAAGCAATTATCTTTATGAAATAATGTATAAACTGGAGAATTGTGCATTTGATTCTTGGAGGTATTTACTTATTCCAAGTGTATCATTTTATGTCACAGCTTCTGGAACACTCATACATGTAGAGTAGAGCAAATTAAAAATATGTTAAGATTATCATCCTTCTTCTTAATTAATAGTACCGGTAAGCATATTGCAGCCATCCTTTGCTATTGTGGGGGCTTCAAACAAAAGCCTAAAAGAAAACTGGTGTAACATCCTACAAAATGCATAGACATAAATTATTTTGTCGGAGGGATCCTTAATTTTTGCTGTGGAAAGTTAGATTGTACCTCTAGCTGTGTAATGACAATGCTGTATGTACCAAAAACTACATGATTCATAATTCTTAATGAAAATGCACATACTGATTGAAATTATTCAGAGGGAGATGCTCGCGGAGGAATGGCAGACAGATTGGCGGAACAGACGGCTGATATGAGTATCTCAAGTAACTCGGGGAGTACTATAAGCGACACCGTCATCCACTCCTCGAGTAGTCATAGCAACGGTCCACAAGATCCACAGAAGGTAAGATCGTACATCTTTCACTTTGACTGTCAGTCTTATGGGGCTTTGCTAGAAAGTTGCAATCAAATGTAAATCTTCTAAATCAAGCATAAGTCTTGCGACTAATTGCAAATTTGCAATTGATCGCAACTCAACTTTCTTGCAATGCCCCATTAGTAAGAAAGAGAGAGAGGGGAAGAATAAAAGCAAGATCTAGTTAACTTAATTAATTGTTAAAACCTTTAATCCTAACAAAATCCTAGGAAATTTAGGAGACTAGTGGGGCGTTGCAAGAAAGTTGAGTTTCAATTGGTTGCAAATATCAGTTGCAAATTTTGCAAATTGCAATCAATCACAACTTTCTTGCAATGCCCCCTTAGTGTCTTTTGCAATAAAAAGGTCACTTTTAATTCAGGATAGAATACAAGATACAAAAATCATAAAAACACAAATGAAATTATACTTAATAATCGGGTTACTGCTACTACTACCACTGCTACTAATGATAATGAAGAGGAGGAGGAGGAGGGCATTAAGTCTGTGTTAAAGTATATGAGTTAATGCTCTTCTGTTTCTCAAGTGATGATATTAGATGTTTTCACCTCATATTTGCTTGATGATGATGCTAATGTTTTCCCATCATTTGTCAGATTGAACCACATACTGCATTCAGTGATTCTTCACCGGTCCATTCAAGCGCTAAGGACCAGCAGAAACGCCATTCCGTGGACCTTCTAGACCTGAGAGTTGACGATGGTAACAGTGCAAGTAAGTCAAGCTTCCTGTCTTCTCAGTCTCCTATGCCTGGGTGATAGATGAAAGCAAGCTTAAAGAGAAAGTTGAGTTCTGGTCATGCGATTTCATTGTGAAAGAAACGGTGTGGAATCAATTGGAAAAGGTTGATCATCTAGCATACAGTATAAAGTATTGTGTGTACTGAATGGTTCTGGAATCATCAAAATGATTAGAAATTTGGCCCAGTCTTGGTAAAGTTACAAGCACTGTACACAGAAAGATGTATATGGGACTACGCGATATCTATCTAGGCCAGATCGATATGATAATTTACCAAATATATCAATTAGTAGGCGGTTTCCCGGCAAAATTTGCATCATCACGTATTAGTCAAAACATATTCTTTCACATGGTTGGTAATGAGAGCTTCCATTTCATTTTTTGAGAGGGGGGCATTTCCAAAACTGGTCTATACCTTTAAAGCTCGAAGGTTGAGTTGTGGGAAAGGTGAGAAAAAAAATTGTGAGCTTTTCAAATCTAGTATGTTAGTGTGGAAGAGAGTTAATCAAAGAAATGTCTATAAAGCCGGGATGGATGTTAGTGTGGAAGAGTATCATGGAAAATAAATGTTCCCTGAAAAGGATAGCTCTGATTATGCCCTCATATTTGAATTATGACAAGTAACAGCTAAAGGTTGTGGACCACTCTTTCATTACACATGTTAGTATAGTCCCACATACACATTTCTGTGTACAGTGCATGTGACTTTTAGCAAGCCTGGGCCAATTTCGTAGCATTTTGATGATTCCAAAATCTCACATTTCACACCAATACTAATGTGCTTCAAAATCAGGCTTCCATAGCTTCTTCCCGATGCAATCACATGATCAGAACTCAACTTTATCTGTAAATCTAACCACTGAGTATGAACAGATTTGTGAAGAAATTTAGATAGGATTAGTTATTAAAATCTAAATTCTTTCTGATCAAGATCTCATATTGTCATATGAATATTAAATTCAAATTGTTGGCTATTAAAGATGAGGAGAAGGAGGACAGCTTAAAAAAAAAAGAGAAAAGAAAAGAAAGAAAGAAAGATTTCCCAATCAGATTATAAATTACTGACAGACAAACGACTAATCTCACATGTATGTACAGTGACGTTCTATTCATTCTGACTCATATTCTGAAACCAGAGTACATCAATATGGAACAACAGTATTCAGCATTTTAAGTTGACATCTGCTGAACTTTTTATGACAGCTTAAAAAAACCTGAGAATTGCATTTCACAGCCTTGAAAATTGAGAACTAAAATTCTTGGTTTCACAACTTACATTGATATTAGTTCATGGATTTTAGAATATGGATTGATTCTTGTGGTGCTGTGTGTCAACAAATCAAAATTGCAATTCCTTCCAAAATACTCAGTTTCTCAGCCCAAAACCTGACTAAATGCAAATTGAAAATTGTATCTCTGATAAAAGGGAAGGTCTTGGCAGTGTGTAGTGTCCATTTTCAAGCTTTCTCTGATAAATTTTAGAGCATTCATCGTTGGAAACAAAAAACAGATAATTATGCTATCGTTGCAACCTATATATAGTTCTAAACTAATTGTCTACCTCAATTTCATACATGAAAATAGAAGAAATAATTGGAAATACAATGCAATTCATTTGCGGTTATGGGCATTTGATCATATACTTGCAGTGATGCATTTTTAGTCACAAAGCTATACTTGGTGAATATCTGATGATGCTCTTAAACCCTGTGCTGATACTTTTCAAAAATGTGCAGCACTGTTAAACATATAAATTGATGGCAAATTTAAATGCTAGTTCTATCAATTGTGTCATTGAAACAATTTGAACTTATTAGTAAGGGAGTTTTTAGTCACTTTGTTTATATCATGCTATGTAATCTTTAGATCTACCGAAAGTCTTGGTCTGATGATGTTAATTATGTTAAACCATAAATTAACTCATACTTACTTCATTGCATGGAACTAATATGTCAACATACTTTTCAACTTTTTAAAATAAATGTTGAGAAATTAGTCCGAAAGAAGATGGGAAGCTAGGATGTAGGTCCTGACAATGTATGAAATTCCTTGAAATAACTCCTTTGATTACGATAATAAACATGATTTTAAGATTTATTTGTACTTGTGTACTAACAGAATTCTTATTGTTCTTACTGACATAGTCATTAAATCTTTCATACTGAAATCCACCAATTTCTTTAGGGACCTTTTTCCCTTACATTCTAAGCCAAACAAATTAAGAACATTTTTATGCCTCCGCCACCGAAGGTGGTGCCGGAGGCATCATGTTTTCGGGTTGTCCGTCCGTACGTCCGTACGTCCGTCCCGTTTGACCGTTATCACAATATCTCAAGAACCATTTAAGATTTAAACTTAAGACTCGGGAATAGTATTTATCACCATAGGAAGACGATCTGATTAGATTTTGGAGTACGTAGGTCAAAGGTCACAGGTCACAGAGGTCAACTTATGAAATTCCTTGTATTGAGTTTGTTAGCGCGATATCTCAAGAACCATTTGAGATTTAAACTTCAAACTTAAGGATAGTATGTATCACCATAGGAATACGATCTGATTAGATTTTGGAGCACGTATGTCAAAGGTCAAGGGTCACAGAGGTCAACTTATGAAATTCCATACATTGAGATTGTTATCATGATATCTCAAGAACCACTGGAGATTTAAACTTCAAACTTAGTGATAGTGTGTATCACTATAGGAAAACAATCTGATTACATTTTGGAGCACGTAGGTCAAAGGTCAAGGGTCATAGAGGTCAACTTATGAAATTCCATACATTGAGATTGTTATCATAATATCTCAAGAACCACTGGAGATTTAAACTTCAAACTTAATGATAGTGTGTATCACCATAGGAAGACAATCTGATTAGATTTTTGGGTCACGAGGTCAAAGGTCAAAGGTCACAGGGCTCATTATGTATGCAAAAACAGCTTGTGATCGCGTTATCTGAACAACCGATTGATGGATTCCTGCCAAACTTTGGTCATGTATGTATCTTGCAGAGCTGATGAACTGATTAGATTTTGGGGTCACGAGGTCAAAGGTCAAAGGTCACAGGGCTCATTATGTATGCAAAAACAGCTTGTGATCGCGTTATCTGAAGAACCGATTGATGGATTCCTGCCAAACTTTGGTCATGTATGTATCTTGCAAAGCCAATGAACTGATTAGATTTTGGGGTCACGAGGTCAAAGGTCACAGCGCACATTGTGTATGCAAAAACAGCTCGTGATCGCCTTATCTCAAGAACCGATTGATGGATTCCTGCCAAACTTAGGTCATGTATGTTACTTGCAGAGCTGATGAACTGATTAGATTTTGGGGTCATGAGGTAAAGGTCAAGGTCATGCGGCTCATTATGTATGCAAAAATAGCTTGTGATCGTATTATCATTAGAACAGATTGATGGATTCCTGCCAAACTTAGATCATTTATGTATCTTGCAGAGCCAATGAATGGTTCATAAGATCAAAGGTCATGGGCTCATTGTGTATGCAAAAATAGCTTGTGGACGCATTCTCATTAGAACTGACAGATGGATTACTATTTAACTCAGGAAATCTTGCAGAGCCAATGAACTGAGTAGATTTTAGGGTCATGAGGTCAAAGATCAAAGGGTCATATATGTATAAGAGAAATTGCTTGTAATCACGATATTCTGAGAACATGTTAATGGATTACAATTGAACTTGAATTTGAAAAATTTCTTCCGTTTCGGTTTGTAAAATTGCTCTATGACGGAGGCATCATTTTCGACTGCGCGCAGTCGAATTCCATCTAGTTTTTTATACTTTTACAAGTACTTCAAAAAAAATTAACAGTATTTACTTGATTCCTAGTCCTGCAGAATGGTGTATAAATTGGACCTTATAAATTGTCAACATATCATGTTCTGCCTTATTGTATTGATGTTCAGTGTAGATAAAAGCAATTTTTTTTCAGAGATTGTTGATGTTAATTATTTGTCATCTTTTTTCCTTGATGCACACAAGGACTTTTTCTTCTTCGAAGGTTCCCCAGAATAATGAAGTGTAAGAATTAAATAGGGATATGTAAAGGATAAGGAACCTTCAGACCGAATTGAATTGAATTGAATCGAAAATATTGACTGAAGACGTGTAATAATGAGCTTTAGGACATGTAAGAAGATAGGGAGAAAAGGCATACTGTACATGTATCTAAAACTGAGAACAAGCTCATGTCAGAACCAGAACAATAAGAATAAGGCATAATATGAAGTCGTAGATTATTAGAAAATGTTATTATCACAACGACGAACAAACGTTAAGGCATATTTAAGGGTGTTTTTTTTATTTTACATGTTAAAATATGGGGATATAAGAATTATGGCATTAAAAAGTGAGGCACTTAGATTACAATGTGGAAGTGGAACCTCTAAATTTGTAAGACAGTACATGTATTCTGGAGGGAACAAATATATATATAAAAAATACTGTCATGACATTATCTGAAATAATGTTTAGCTCATCCTTTAATTGAATCACATTGCATTTTGTAATTTGCTTTGTATGCAGTTTCAAGGCAATGGGAAATTATTCATTAGATATTACTCAACAAATGCAAAACTATTCTATAAAAGTAATATTGCATCCCCTAAATAAAAAAGAAGAAGAAGAAGAGCGGTTTTGCGTTAATAACCTAGATTAGATTTAATTTTGTTATAAGGATAGCCAGAAGAGTAATATAAAACTATGATATGAATATTCTTGTGTGAAATATCCTGTTACATGAAGCTCATCAGTGCCACCTCAAAAAGATGTTGTACACTTCCCCCATGTACATGTAGCTTTAATTTCCCAAGATATGACCATACACAGTATGTAACATGCAACCATATGTATTGTTAAAACACATTTGAGTAATGTGCTTGATATTAGGCCTAAAAAAAGAGATGTTATATTGCCCTTTAGGTGCCAAAACATGGGTCGGTCGGTCAGAAATCTTTTTACAACTTTTTTTCTTCTTTTTTTCTCCCTTTTTGGGCTGATATTTCTCAGTTTTTTGCTTTAATACATATTTTTTCATTCATTAAACAAAAAATCTTCCCAAAAACGGTTTACAATTTTTTCATTTTTTTTAAGAAGCTGACCGTAGATTTCAACATTTTTGGGTTGGTCGCAAAGGGTAATACAACATCTTTTTTTCTTACGCCTTATTGATGTGCTACCCTTGTTAGCTTGTGCTTGACTTGACCAAAATAAAAGGTTGACTCGCACCTATGTACGATGCATGGTTTAGAGCATCATTGTGTTAAATATGAAGTAGCTCAATATTTCAGCATTTTTCCTTCCTTTTTTTTTTTTAAAGAATTTTTCAAAACATCCTGCTTTACATCACTTTTATTTCCCTATATGAATATTTTCCTCAGTATATAAAGAAGTTATCACTAATCCTTCTTTTTTGTGTGAATGATTGCTTTAAATGTTGTTGATTAAATTGGAAATGAGAATATCAGATATATTTTGCATAAAATAATAAGTTCTTATAATTTATACATATTATTTATTTGTTATTTTTGATTCATTTGTTTGGAACTCTTTAACACTTGAATGACAAATGAAGATTTGAATTTTTTTAATTAAGAATTTAAGCAATTGAGGATAACACCTCTCAGGAGAGAAAAAAGGAGTCCACAAAAATAATTATTACTATTAAAAAAAAAAAAATCCAGACATTTTTTGTTGCAGTGAAGATAGATAAGGAATGTTTGTACAATCCTGCATGATAGATGATGAAGAAAAAAAAAATTTAATTTAGCACAAAAATGTGCATTTCTAACATGTACCTTTGAATGGAGGTGCTGTTTTAAATTTGTTAGTTTTTTAAAGAATTGTTTATTTGATTATTAGTTGTGTGCCAATTACTGTGTAGAATGGCTAATGATGATATGCTGTGCTGCATGCTAAGACGGTGTTTTTTTTTGGTTTCTTTTGTTTCTTCCCTTTGTGTTGTTTGTTTGTTTGTCCTGTTTGAATGTTTGTCCCGTTTGTGATTGTGCATAACTCATACAGAGTCTGCTGTTAAAACCCATCGTCGGTGTAACTCCCACGGGCGAATCCTTGACTTTCCTCCCCTCCCTACGAAACCAGCACCGGTCTCTTCCCCACCCCCTGCCACCCTCAACCCCCCATTCCTGGCCCCATCTCCTGTGACCCCCACCCCAGCCCTCTCTCCAACCCCCAACCCTCCACCCCGTGCTACCACACCCACCCCCATGCACCCCCATCAGCCTTACCCCACCACACCCCCCATGCATCCCCCTCACCACTCCATTTCAGTCCCAAGTAACCTCTCTGAGCTGGACCAACCCCGCCAGAGACCCAACTCCTACCACAGCTCCCCCTACCACACCCCACCGACAACCCTCGCCCAACCCCATCGTCATAGCTCCATCGAGCTACGGCAGGACATTACGCCCCTCCCCCAACACCCTTCTTATCCACCTACTACAGTGCTGGAGAGCCGTATGGGGACCAGGGAGTCTACGGGGTCCAGCACTGGACAGGGGCGCTATGACCGTAGCCAATCGCTGGAACAGAGAGTATCGTCAAGCAGAATGAAAAGTATGATTTATCCATCCTAGCCCAACTCAATTTGTTCAATGTACATGTATGATCAGATAGCCATATTAAATTGTTACATCTGGGGGGTGTTTCACAAAGTTCCTAAGTTGAACTTATCTCTAAGTTGGACTCAACAATTATGGAAAGCCGTTAGCATCTATATTTTGTAAAAGTTCTTTTAAAAGGCATAAAATGTTGATTCAAATCGTTCATATTATCTATTATCAAGGAGATTTCATGTTCTTGATATGGAATTAATAAAAAGTCTTAAATACTTGATTTTTTCGCTTCTGAATATATTTTATTTTAATGCTACAAATGGCTCTCCATAATTTTTAAGTCCAACTTAGAGTTATTTTCGACTTAGGATCTTTGTGAAACACCCCCCTGTACATGTAGAACGTAGCGTCTGCTTGGCTCCAGAAGGGCATTAACTCTGTATGAAACTTTATGATTCTTACTTCCTTCTGGCCCTAAACAGACGACTAGCATATATATATGAAATTGAATTGTGCCTTTGTGTCAGTAAGGAATGAAAGAACTACATGTATTTCACAAAATGCCAGATAGTAAACATGCAGCAAGTTTGTGTTCAAATGAGTTAAATGCTTGTATTTTTTTTTTTTTTTTTTTTTTTACTAACCTGCATTTACTTCTATATACATATTATTCACAATTTTGCCCATGCTATGTGACCAAGTTGAATTTGGGAGCTAGCAAGTTACCTTAGGCTATTATATTTCATATGCTTCGGATAATCTGGCAGCAATTTTTTTAGTCATCCATAGCCTTATATTGCCTGTGATAGTTTTATAACACACTAATTATTCACTTCTTTCATTTTTAAATGTTTTTTTTTTAAATCATTGGGTACAAAGAGGTAATGCAACTTTGTTTCTTGATTCTCTTCACATACCGATATTGACAATAACACTTCAATGATTAGATAAATATCCATGTCTTTCATATATTAAAACATTAATTCATGTTACTTTTTATATCTTCTCATATATGCAATTTTTTAAATATTTTACAGTACACTGTATGTGTTTCACATAACTTTTTTGTCCCCTTAATAAGTGATCTTTATATACAGGTTTCATTCTTTCTTTACATGATAATTTTATATTTTGTTTGACAATTTCTTCTTTCTTCAGATGATGACTCGGATGTCTCTATGGCTTACAGTACCCTGGAACCCCATCTACAGGTAAACATACACAATCTCTGTTTAAATTTATCTCGAGGGGGGTGTTTCACAAAGATCCTAAGTTGAACTTAACTCTAAGTTGGACTTAACTCTAAGTTGGACTTTACAATTATGGAAAGCTGTTAGCATATTTGAAAATATTTTGCAAAAGTTATTTTAAAAGGCATAAAATGTTGACTCAAATCATTCATATTTTCTATTATCAATGAGATTTCATGTTCTTAATGTGGAATATATGAAACTTCTAAAATACTTGATTTTTCACTTTTTACTATATTTTATGTTAAGGTTACCCAGTTTTAAAATGTGTAGTGCTTGTGAAAACAAGTTAATTCAATTATTTTTCTCATTTTTTTCAGCCTCTTCCACCAAACCCTAATTCCAGGGAATCACAAGACATATTTGATGAACACATGAGGGTAAGATCTACTAGTTAGAATTTATTTATTTAATTTATATTCTGCTTTCTCTCAAAAACTTTTGATGAAGAGCCACAAAAGTACACAAAAGACATAGTAGAAATAGTGAACATTTCTACACACACCATTTTTATTTTCATAATACTATAGTGCATGGATACCAGGGATTCAATAATGGAAAATAAGCCTTTGAATCCCTAAATTGCAACATTATCAGTGCTACAAACTTGCTGTTTTTCATAGTTAAAACAATGGAGCAAGGAAAGAAAAATAAGTGATACCAATTTTATCAGTAAACAAGAACACACAAAATGTTTACTTGAAGTAATAAAAGGGTAGGGATTTTGAGTACCAATGAATTAATAAATAATAATAATACATAAGATTTATAAGGCGCCAAATCCACTTGACAGTCAAATGCTCAAGGCCAATTATCGTACATCTGTACATGACAAGTACTTTAAACATCGGAAGGACTTCATGTGTGAAATTATTTATTGTTGATGAAAGAATGTGGCTGAGAAATTGAGTTGTGCCATTGTAATATTGCCTGTAGCTTGGCTTTCAGTAACAAGACTGTGTATAATTGTTCCATACAAGACAATTCCATATAACATGAGCCTACAGGGTCCAAATAGTTCCATAAGTGTACTGTTCTATTGTTTCTATTTGACTTTGTTATGTCTAGATGGCCCAAGAATTCCTTCGTGTTCAAACTGAGTTGGCTCTGCTCCATACAAGAAAGTAAGTCATCCATCACTATTCTGTAGGTTATAGTCAGTAATAGTTTGTTCATTAAATTTATTGTGAGAAAAAAACTCCAGAATTATAAAGTAAAGGAATTTCAAAGCATTCAGGTGTTTATTTTTTTATTGCTGATTAATATAAATTGCTTTTGTCCTCTGTTATATGTTATGTTCATTAGGTATCTAATTTTGTATGGGTTTCTATCCTACATTTTCTGTATTTGTGTTTTGTAGAAAAACTTCTACCATTTTTGTTGTCCTTTCATGTCCCTTTTTAATTTCTTTTTATCCCTCTTTCTCCTTCCTTTTTCCTTCCTTTGCTTTCCCTCTCTCTCTCGTCATTTCTCTTTCTCTTTACACCCTCTGTATCTCTTTCATTTTCTATGTTTTCCTTTTCTCCTCTTTCTTGTTCCTGTCTATATTCCTCTTTCCCTGTTATGTCCCTCTATGTATCTTTCTATCTACACCCTCTCCAACCCCCCCCCCCCCCCCACCACTCCCCTCTCTCTCTCTCTCTTTCTCTTTCTCTCTCTGTCTCCCTCCCTCCCTCTCTTCTTCCCTCTCTCTCTCCCTCCCTCCCACCCCTTCTCTCTCTCTCTCTCTCTCTCTCTCTCTCCCTCTCTATCTCTCTGGCACATAGGAAAGAGTTGGCAGAAGCGCTTGATCAAGACTGGAAGGATAAACAGGCCAGCTTCAAATTAATAGAGGAATACAACACTCTACAGGGAGAAAAGGTAACGTGTCTGAGACAAGGGGATATCATACTAGGAGTGCATAATGACCCCCCTCTCCCTTTAGATATACCCCTTCCATACCTTGCGGTGACAATTGCTGTGGGCGGCAGATGTTGTCCAAGAGTTTCAATGCTGACTATTGGAGTAGCAAAAATGAGTTTGTACTTGTAAGATATTTGATGCTCAATATAACAATAATACATCGCATTTATGTTTTATTTAATTTGTTTTAAATTTGTTGGCATAGTATGGTACCCCCCCCCCCCCCCCTCCCCCCTATAATCCCTGATGAATATTGAACTTAACAACTACAACTTACATCGTGCTGGAAATAATTTAGTGACGGCATGTCAATATCAAACTTTAACATTGTTTTCTAAGATTCAGAATTGGTTGTAATAAATCAGTATACCTGGTTATAATATGATCTGATAATTAGCCCAGGAAGTGACTGTGGAATGAGGAAAGATATGAAAGGAGAGATGGAAAGAGAGAAGGGGAGGGGGTTGGAAGGGACAGAACTTTGAGGCAATTAAAAGTCTGATCTCTTTTCAACGTTTTTTTTTCATTGTTTTATTGCAGGAGAGCCTTGTGGAGCTTCACAAACGTAGAAGGTCTCAGCTTGACATGTTCAGACTTCAGATGCAGAGGCAACAATTCAGGAGAATGTGAACCCACCATGGTACTTCAACTCTCTTGCAGATTGGAAATAGTGGACATGTTCACACTGCTGCAATTGCAAGATTTAATGCAGTGGACAAACAATATTTATTGATGTATTGTGAATGAAAGGTGTGTGCTTTTCTGGTATGGTCAGATGAACCCTGCAGCTCTAAGATGGGTCTGCGCAGGATGATGATACCTGTGCTTGCTGAAGGAGAAAGGGATGTGAGACTGTATTAACACAAGAAGAGTCAGCGAAAATGAAAAATGAATTATGTAACAAATACATATTGGCTATTTCCTATTTTGAAAATATTATACAAATAATACACAGCAGTGAGGGCATTACTAAGAATTACCCGCACAAGGTACCTTTGGAACAGTCTAAAATGCCAGAGACGATAGCTAAGGGTGTTTAGACTGTTTGAAAGGTGACGAGTGTGGCTAATTTGACTAATGCCCGAACATTATGATGTGTATTATTTGTTTTATAAGATGGTGTTTTATTTGTTTTATGAAATGTTGTTTTAAAACATGATTTTACTAATGACCGGTCATTAGTAAAAATGACGTGTTACCCGCACAAGGTACCCAGTGTGGGTAATTTTACTAATGCCCGAACAAAATGATGTGTATTATTTGTTTCATAAGATGATGTTTTATTTGGTTTATAAAATGATGTTTTATAACATGATTTTACTAATGACCGGTCATTAGTAAAATTATGTGTTAGGCAAAATAAATTCCTGGTCATGTGTACGCTCTCAACTAATCATTTGGTTAGGATCCGCTTCATCATCTTATAATGAATGATATGTGATCTACCTAGAAGTCCAAGTCCTGTTCCATAAAACAAGTTATGATTATTGATATAAGTCTAGCTATCAGATGTGATTGGCTCTCAAAAAAATTGTCATATAATTGTGACTGTTGTGAATGATAACAAGTTTTGTTTAAAACAAGGTATATAAGTATGATCATGTGATGTGTATATTTGCTCTATTCAGTCATGACACCCCATAATAAGTGGGTTCTCAAGGCATTTACCAGACAGGAACAAAGACACAACATATACATACTTCTGGCTATTTGTATTACATCCATACATGTATTGTGTATTAAGGTAAATGTTTACCTTCATACTGAGCTACAGTAAACTAAATTATTCATGCCCTTTATCAATTTAATGTTTGTCTTTTTTCTATTCGTAACTCAAGAATATAAAGTAGACTTGGTTGAATTAGGGCCTATGTTGAATACTTTTGGATGTAAGTTCTAATATGTTACATTCTCAACAACAAGTCAGGACAAGTCAAATTTGTGCATACTTCAAAAATGACATAACTTGGTATTAAAGCCCCACCGCACCAGTTTGGCCAGGAGGGATAAGACCTCCCTGCATGGTCACTGACAGGTGGTTATCTCATTGAATAAGCTCTCAATTAACATAAGGAAAAGGGCATCATGGGGGACCAATGGTCACCGATTAGGCATTGTTTACTATATAGAGGGTGCAAGTAGCTATAAGTAGTACAGTGGGGCTTTAAAGGGTATGCATAATTCATTTGTCTACTTTGTATCCCACTCCTGATGTAATTTAACATGTGGATTCTCAAGGCATGGAATATTTGACAACTACAAGACACAACATATACATGCAGAGGGCAAATGTGTTATAGATCTGTATTGCCTATGGTAAGTGATCTGTATGACTATTATATAATAATAATAATATATTGATTTGTAAAGCGCAATAACTATGTGAATCTATTCTACAGCGCTGCAAGAGCTCGTAAATGCAAAGCTATACATACTAGTTCCATACTGAAGTACAGCCCAGAAGATTTGATATCTTATCAATCTAAAATGACAACAGAGAAGTATCTTCACCATTGAACAGAGTTTAAAGATAAAGGTGAGTTCTGGTCATGCAATTGCATTGTGAAAGAAAAGGTGTGGAATGGATCAGAAAAAGTTGATCATGTAGCATGTAAGTATTGGTGTGTACTGCAAAGTTCTGGAGTCATCAAAATCATAATAAATTTGGCCCAGTCTTGGTAAAGTAACAAGCACTGTACACAGAAAGATATATATGGGACTACACAAATGGTGTCGGGGGCTACTAACCTTGATTTCCCAATCTTTCTATGCTCAATACTAAGCCAGTATACATTTTCTACCAAAATTGTTCGGCAAATGACATTTATTTGTAATCTTGAACATTCAGTGTAAGCTTCGTTTGATTTTGTGAGATTCATTTCTTTCTTTTTTACCAGAACTCACCTTTATCTTTAATGCATGCCACAGTGTGAATGTCTCTAACCTTGCCAAATTTGATTGCTATAGATTTATCTGCACATGGCCAGGGTATTGGAATGATTTTCCTCTTTTTTTCATGAAATGATTGGGAAAATATGATTTATTCTTGATTGATAGATAAAGTTTAAATATTCTCAGAACTTAACTGACCAATAAAGACTGATCAATAAAGTTCTGAAAAGTTTCAAACTTTATTGATATCTATCTATTTTTCTTCCAAGAATAAATCAATTTGTCATAATCATCGTATGAAAAGAGGTACCCTCGATAAGAAAAATTATCCCAACTTTATGGGCAAGTGTATGTTTGAAAGAAATGGAGTGGTTGACCAAGACAATGTAATATTTGTTTTATACATGTATATATTGTAAGTTTAAATTTAATTGTTATTTTTGCAAAACCATTTGAATATAGCTACATGTATTTTCCAAATGCAATGACATTGTTATTTTTGCAGTAATATTATTGGATTTTTCTACCCTGTTTTCTTTAAAATGAACTCACATTTGCTCAAGTTAGTCCAGTTAGTTATGGAGTGCCATGTGCCAACCTCACAGTTCCATACTCATAACTGTAACTCTATAACAAAATGATTGGCTGATTATTTAATCATCTCTTTATTAGTTTCAAAATAATAAAATTTGAGTTTATTTAGGTCACACAATCAGTAATTTGTACATAATTGGTAATTTGGTCATGTGTACATGATAAAAAGATGACACTTGTTGCTTCATGATTCGCTTTTAAGAGTACTAGCCTTACATTTTGTAAAGTTAATGTTGAATTTGTTCTAATTATTTTAATATATTTCTGCTTGATGATATGCATGTACAAATTATTGTATTTTAAATTGACCTACCTACAAATTCTTGCATGATGAAAAAAAAAGTAATAATGAACGCTGAGTATAACTAGGCTGTCAATTTCTTGCAATCTTTTAGGAAAAAAATTCCTAAACCTAACATTGTTGTTGACTTCCACTCAGTTCTTATAGCAAATACAACTCATGTGATTGTTACTTGTTGTTTGTGATATAATCAACACATAAAGAGTTAAATTCCAAAAGGAGCTAAATACACTTTTGTAACTTCGGAGAAGAAAAACAAAATTAACCAGATTTTGTACAGGCGTCTATGGAAAAATGATATATAAAAGGTGCATTTTTTCATAACTGCTCCCAAAATTTAGGTAAATAATTGTGTTGAAAGACGGGTACTTTAGTGAACAATGCTCTGATATCATTAACTTAATTTTTATCAAAAGTGGATTTAGCTCCTTTTGGAATTAAGCTCTGCATTATAGTGTGTCATTAAAAGTGCCTTCCTGACTTCAGTTCGAGTGACTTATCCCTCTCCTAATCAAATGTGTTGGCCCATCTCTTGGATTGGGAGACTACCCATACTTTCCTATTACTATTATAGTAAGCAGGGGGGGGGGGGGGGGGCGTTTCTCAAAGCCTTTTTTTTTCAATGACAAATGACATAAATCAGTGACAAATCTGCTGATAACCAATCAGAAGCAAAGATTTCAGTAGCTTATAACAAAAAATGTCATTTGTCAGTGATGACAAGTTTTGTGAAACGCTCCCCAGGAGATACATGAAGGGTGAATCTACAAACGCTGATCAGAAACCTAACATAATTTTTATTGAGTCCAAATCCTGATGACCTGATGTAGCTCATTCTGAAGATGTTGAGTTTGTAAATAACTTATTTAATTGCATCATGTGTCCAGGGGGGGGGGGGGTGTTTCACAAAGACTAAGATTGACTTAACTATGGCCGGCTGTCATGCCATTGTTTGCTCTCACCGTTATGATCTTTAGATAGTATGTTTTCCTTCAATAATGAATTATCAAAAAATGTATATTCTGTAGATCTGTGAATACGTCCTTTGAGAGACCAATGCCAGTAAACGGTGAGAGCAAACAGTGGCATGACCGGCCTGCCATAGTTAAGTCCAACTTACAGTCGATCTTAGTCTATGAGAAACACCCCCAGGTTTCGATTCTAAGTTAACATATTCATTGTAAATCATGTGCAATGTGTGCAAGAACTTGCATATGTTAATAGTCCTATGTATAGCAAGGTATACAATAATTGTGATAATAAAGTAGTACAAAAAGTATAGACATTATTCTGTATTTGTTAGTTTAATTGAGATACCATGTATTTAGAAATGTCGATGTTTGACAAGAGGCCCTGGTATGAATTTATGAGTTTGATTTGTTAATTGAATTCTCTTCATACATTTTGTGTGTGTGTGTGTGTGTGTGTGTGCGTGGATGGGTGGGTGTGCGCATATGTTTATGTGTTATTAGTTGCCTAGTATACTAAGATTTCATGTTGAGCCAAGAGAGAAAAATGACAAGTAAACGTATACAGAATAGAGGATAACATTTAATCTACTATTAATTTGAAACAATATTATTTAATTCAAAAACGAAATATATTATTAAAGGTACATGTACGGAGTCATGGACACCTCATTACTTTAACAACAAAAAAGACAAATACAAAAAAAATGGACTGGTTACAACTCGTAAAATCAATTGAGTGAATCTTTTTAGTGATGTGAAACACACACTTTATCTCATTAAGTACACCATTGATCCTATACAAAAAAGAAAATTGTGATATCATTGTGAGTAAACTTCAAGACGAACATATTTGGAAAGGAACCGGCAATTCTGGAGTGTTGAAAATTAGTACATGTACGAGAGCCAAAATCAAGTTGAACATTTAATAAACACACAAATAAAAAAAAGTTTGACTCTCCATATATAATATATTTAAATGCAGAAATTTGTTTTCCATTAGAGTTAGTCCAGGCGCGTAGCCAGGGGGGGGGGGGCGGTGGGGGCGGTCGCCCCCCAAAAAAAACGCCGGCCAAAAAAAAAAGAGAAAAAAAAGAAGAAAGGAAGAGGACGTAGGAAGAAAAAGGATTAAGAGTCGAGAACGGTACAACGAATTGTCTTCTTTCTCTAATAATTTAATGAAAAGTCAAAGCTTCGCGCGGGAGGGGGGGAACTGAATTCAGATAAGGATTAAGAGTCGAGAACGGTACAACGAATCGTCTTCTTTCTCTGATAATTTATGAAACGTCAAAGCTTCCGCGCTTCGCGCGGGAGTGGGGGAAACTAAATTCAGACAAGGATTAAGAGTCGTTTGAGAATGGTACAACGAATCGTCTTCTTGCATTAATAATCTAATGAAACGTCAGAGCTTCCGCGCTACGCGCGAAGGAAGGGGATCTTGTTTCAAACAAGGATTAAGAGTCGAGGACGGTACAACGAATCGTCTTCTTTCTCTAATGAAACGTCAAAAGAAACTGAATTTAGATAAGGATTAAGAGTCGAGAACGGTCCAACGAATCGTCTTCTTTCTCTAATAATGCAATGAAACGTCAAAGCTTTCGCGCTCCCTGCACCCACCCCCCTAGGGAGCGCGCTACGCGCGCTCTGTAAGTGATTGGCACGCTTCGCGTGCTCACTATACCGCCCCCCTTAAAATGAAATCCTGGCTACGCGCTTGAGAGTTACAGCCAATCTAAACATTGACGAAGCATGTGTCGTCTGCTGAAAGCCGTTACTTCCATGCAGAAGGGCGTTAACTCTGTTAAGCTAAACCACCCTTCTTGCTCTCAACAGCAGGCGCGTAGCCACGGGGGGCACGGGGGGGGGGGGGGGGCACGTGCCCCCCCTAAAATTTCCAGGATCGGTTGAAATTTTGTAGACCCCTTTTTTTTACCTCGATCGATTACATGTATGTGCCCCCCCCCCCCCCCCCCCAAACATCAAACTCTGGCTACGCGCCTGCTCAACAGAACCGATGGCCGGTTTAACAAGAATCCTATATTCCGTCTTCCGAGTTGTCACTATTCTTTATTGTTTTTGTTCATCACATCATTAATATCAATCGGTTTGAGTACATTCTACTTGCCTGTTTAATAAACTAATCTAATTTGAAATAAAAAAAAACTATGTCTGATTAGTATTTCGCGAAGTAATCATCAATCTTTCTCGTCACCCGTTTATTTTCAGCTGTCTGTTGGATCTTACCAAGGTAGAGTTTAGTTTCCCTTTCCATCAACTTCCGACCTTCCAACTTATTTGAGCCACTATCTACACTTCTATTTACATGAACTGATTCGTCATCAAATGTAAATGATGGTAAACGATAAGCCTCTTTGTTCGTAGAACGAACGCCGTCTTGCTCTCGCCGTGGAGTTCGCCATCCTTGTGCACACCCAGTTTTCGTCGACGACTGATCAGTCACCTTTCCGCGTGCTCGCAACTCGGGTCCAGACGATGACGACGACCTTTTCCCGCCCTTCTTTGCTGCCTCGGCTTGCTCCTCACACATTTTTCGCTGCTGTCTGCGCTTCATAAGCTTCATTGTGGATTCAACTGCTGCTTCGGGGTTCTTCGAATTGTTTCCGTGTTCCAGGGACTCCTGGACTTTCCTCTGTAGTCGCCTGTAGACGGCCAATGCCCGTGTGGAGTCGAAAATGCGCTCGGCAGAAAAGGTGACGTCTCCTGTTCGTTTTTCCGATGATATCGTGGCAATTGACGACTGTTTTGTCGGTTCCTCTTTCGCTTGCTCCTCTGGATCGTCCTCAAAACGTACATTCCTTTTAGATGTTACTGTATTAAGAAAGTGACTCGAAGGATTTTCAGAGGGTATCTGAGTACGCGCGCGCATATTGCCAGACGACATGCCTATCAAATCGCCTGCGCTCGCGCTTCTGCGCATGCCCAGATGACTATCCGCTCCTGGCGATGATGCCGAGTCCCTCCAAATGTTAGTCAATTTCGACCCACCTAATCTCCTCCCTTCCCCGCGTAGATGGAACGGAATCGGCTCTGTCAATCTCGCATTTCGCTGATGCTGAAGTTCAATTTCGATTTTCCTTGTCTCCCGAAAAATCTGACCTAATGCAAGCATCTGCTTCCGATCGAGATCGTCAATTTGAGAAGTGTATTTCTTCTCGAGACCTATGTTCAAGAAGCGAAACTTGTCAGCCTTGGTTGACTTTTGCAGGCGACCGGCCATGATGTAACCAAGGCGACGGCGCTTGGTCGATTGTTATTCCTAAACCAACAAAAAGTTTTGCTCACGATATAACAGCTCAGCGATTCTTATTTACCTTTCCCCTCAGATATCGCTTCCTTTATGATGTCCACGAATATGATTTTATTAGCAACTCAATGTACCGACGATGATGATCAGCTGCATTCATGGGGCAAAATGAGATAAAAATATTCAATTAAGGAAGGTGGCTATCGAACAAGAAAATATATAGTACAATAGATAATTGCATATTAGATGATTGAATTTCAACGTAAATCAATTACTTTATTAATCAAATTTACAAGATTTTGTGGGAAATATTTTGAAAAAGATTGCGAATAGAAAATGTAACCCTTGAAAATAATGTGGTCAACGTACTGTCCGTATTTTTTAAAGTATAGGCCAACCGCTCATTTCCCAAGAGCAATAGACTTATAGAAATCAGCTAAAAGATTGATTTTGAAGTTGTCTAAAAATGTACACCAGGTAACTTGGTATGAAGACAAAAACGATCATATCTGATTTATACACGTCTGAAATATCTCAAGAAAGTTTACCGTCACTGTCATGTCAGTACGTTGCAAGCACAGATTGACAGACTGAAATATGTAATGGGCATGTGGAATGGAGAACTTGCATGGACGACCAGAAAATACAGTGTTTTCCAAATTGTGAAAAGATGTGCAAAGAATGTGATCGGTGACTTTTTATCGTTATTACTTTAAAAGTGTCCCCAGTGTGGTGCAATACTCTTTGTTACTAAAGTGTACCGCATTGCATTAAAATGTGAACACAATATTTTGACGTACTGGTTACAATAATATTACACTATTCGTAATTTCAAATACACATTGCTCACATCCACTATTTATACAACATCTTTTATTTTTGGTGGGTTTCCATTCTTTATGTCGTAAAGCATAATACAAAATATTCCAAACCTGTTCTGAGCGAAAAACAATTTTCATACACATCTCATATAATTACAAAAGGCATTAAGAAGTATAAATATGAGTTAAGTTCAAACGACATACCTGCTATGATTTGTGAAGGAGTTTATCACGACTCTCGCTGACTCGACCACTGTATTCTGACATTCTGCTCCCAGCAACCATAATGGGGATTATGCAGATTATGACTAATTCGAATGCGATCTTAACAATACTTTTTGAAAGCCAAATTGCAGGCATCGTTTCCAAGGTTGCACAAGACAGCCTTCCAACGATGCCAATTTCAAGTGTGTTTACTTTCTCATTGTGTCCCGATCTAGTTCTGTTGAATTGTTGAATATTAATATGTCAACATTACTCCCCACGTGACTAATAATCATATTTAGGGTGCATGTATGATTGAAACTTTTCCTCGAGGGAAAAAAGTCGGATTTGTTAAGTACAGAGCAAATGGGAGGGGAGCTCGCAAGATAACGTCACATAATTGACATTTTGTGTTTGTTTGATCGCAACTTCAACAATAATTCATAACTTTCTTATTTTTAGTCGGAATTTCCTTACACTTTCGCTGATCTATTAAAACCAACTTAATATCAGGCTGGACTTTCCCTTTAATGCTGTACAGGGTCCATCCCGCCGCGCCCCCAACCCAAATTGTAGTAATAATTATATATCCCTATCTTCATTAGATTTTATCAATCACTGAACAATATCTTTTCATTTGAAAATAAGTATGCTTGCGTCAAATAATTATAATAATTCCATTCAAAATTTTACATCTATACTTTCCGAATTGATTATGGATGAAATTGATAGTTATAGGATGACAAACAAGAACAGAATACCAGCCCGATTCACCGACCTAAGTCAAAACCTCTTGCTGCTTCCAAACAAAGACAAACACCTATTAATGGGTACGACAGACTGAACGGAGCATCCGATTGACACTTTAATAATTTGACGGGGTACAGTTACGAGTGTTTCGGTCCATTAGCTTGGTAAACCTAAGTTGATTGGTTGACATGTCTATATTCATGAAACTGGCGCATTTTGGATGTAAACATGCTTGCGAGTGGCCGTACGCTGTTTCTGGGCAGAAATCACCCAGAGAAACACGATGAGGAATAAAATGGTGAGTACAGAATTATCTTTATATATATTTCAACATCAATTTTAACAAGAAAAATAAAGCAGCAGTTCTAATTCTGACATTCTATTTGACTTAATAGTACCGTTTGAAGAAAAGAAAATGTTCTTCAAAGAGATTATCAAGATAAGAAACACAAAAGTGTCGACTAAAAATAAATGTCACATTCATTATTAGCTCTTGTGATCACGTGACACCTGTCTTCTGTTTGATTAATTATTTCACCTGACTGGTAAAAAAGCAAGACTATTTATAAATACGCAACCAGGGAACTTACGGCTCCAAGTCTTATCTGATGGAGTTGGTAATTGGGGATTAATACCTCACCAAAGAGTACTATCGCATCGACTATAAGTTCGAATCCTGGACTTTGCTGTTACGAGACCGCTAAGCCAAGGCGCCTCCTTTATTTGCATCTAGCACTTATCAAGTAATTTTGCAATTTTGTTGCCATGTTATTTATTTTAACGCTTAAAACAATTTCCCTTTCTATTTACAACCTCATAATTATATATGATATTTTGTAAAATCATATCATAAATCATTTTTTTCTTCTCATTTTACCCATATACAGGCATCCCTATACCTCATGGTGATTTATCTAATGATTTTCGGATATGCAGTTGTCTGTAAGTATACTGTCTAGTAAGTCCATGCTTATATTGCGATGTAAATGCTTATGGGTTTTTCACCCATTTTGAAAGTTATAAATGCAAATCATATCCATAAACAAATCATTTTCTACTCTAGATTTCACAATTTTGTCATGGGGTATCTCATCAAGACCTACTATGATATATTTTATTGATGTAGTCACTATCTATTATTCACATGTTACAATTTGTGTTCTTTGAGGATTTTTAAACAAAGCATGTGGTTGTTTCATCAAGGGTCATTGAGGGTCATTACTTGTAAGGACCGCTATTCATAATACGAATCATTCCCTCCCCCATAATTTCTGTTCATGTATATTCTTTTTACCCGAGACATTTTAGATACACAAAAAATGTATCAATAGCAAAAAACACAAGTGTTGCCAAATTTAAGAAAAGTGAAAAATATAGACCATAAAAAGATTCCTGCATTGGATGAGTCTGTTAAATAGTACCACAAAATACTCAAAAAATCAAAGTAATTATCATTGAAAGAAATAACGAGAATGCATCGAAAACCAAAAGCTGGAGGCATGCATGTTGCAATTCATTTACGTTTTTATTGTCATTGACTGTTTGTGGAATGAAATGATGATTAATTTGTTCTATCAACATTTACACGTATATTAAAACGCATATTTTATAGAACAGGCATTTACATCTAAATAACTTTTACATTCATAATATAAGATATGTGACCCCCTTTAAGGGTTGTATATGCTTCTGAATATTATATATGATCAGAAGAAATAGATTTTGCCAAATTAAGTCAGATAATTATGGAAATGGGTGTGTATTCATTGATACACCTCCTGAATTTGACAGTGAAGTTGAATCCTTCAAAGAATGATCTATTGGAAACAAATTTGTTCAATCTCTCATTTTTAATAGTGCTTTCTTGTATACTTATCCATTATTCTTATTGTTCGTGTATATTTTTACATTTCTCATATCCTTCCTACTTATGCTTGATAAAACAAAATATTGATGTAGGCCTACAATGTCAATGAAGATTCATAATAGCCGAAATACCAAATTCAAAAGCACACATGAATTTCTGAAGACTAATATCTCTTTATGGGTGAATTGATTGACATTCCATTTTATGTAAGCGGGGAATATGAACCTTAATGTCATATCTCTCGGCTTATATTCATTGCGATTTAAGTCCCGCATAGTAATTACGCGGGATGAATATTACTTTCATTATCTACATTTACAAGGGTTAGATGAAGAGCTTTTTTTTCAAGAATCATATCTTTATCTGTTATGCTCATGACTGCAATATATAATATAAAATGTACTATACTTAACATTATATTTATACACAGGGGCGGATCTAGCTTTTTGCTAAGGGGGGGGGGGGGTTTGACCAAAATAATGACGATGCCGAGCATCGTCCACGAGCCGCGAAGCGGCGATCCGATTTTTTTTGGGGTGTTTATTTGAACCCCGTAAGTGATGTTTTCCTGGCATCTATTAACACAATGGAGACCATAAAAAGCAGTGCATGATAACGTCTTTTTAAATCAAGTAACAGTTTAATACACAGTTATATCCAGAGTTATCATGTGTTTGGTTAAGTTACCAGATGAGTTGAATATCTTCTCACAATATTTGCACTTGAAAGGTTTTCTCTCCAGCGTGCGTTCTTTTTTCTTTCTTTTTTTCTTTTTTTTTTTCCTTTTTTTTTTTTTTTTTTTTTTTTTGGGCCGCCCAAGGGGGGGGGGGGTTTAAACCCCCTAACCCCCCCGTAGATCCGCGCCTGATACATAAATGTACATATGGATGAATATTGCTAATAATCTCCAACTTAATGTATTACGAAAATGGGGAGGGGTGTTATGATAGACGTTAATTCCACGGAAGATGATTGCATTGGGTTTAAGATTTTTACATTGTAAGTTCTCCTAGTCTTTGTTACTGCAGTTGGCATGACAACGGTTTCGCACTAAAATTCAGGTTGTTAGGAAGATGAATGTGGAAATTCATTTCAATTTATTTTCATTTTAAAAACAATTTACAAATCAATAAGAAAATGCAAATGAATAATAGTGGCGGGATCATGAAAAGCACAGTCTTACTATTCTTGATATTACACTGTTGGTCATAATGGTGGAATAAATATTTTTACCACAATTTATGGAACGATTTTGATTGTCAGTTATGACTTTAGGACTTAGGTCCCCTAGTTGATTAGCATAATAGCACACACATGCTTTAGCAGTCACTCAAAACAAACACTCGCAAATTATTATTCCATACAATTTGAGAATATTATTTAGATCTATTAGGAACAAATCATTGTCAAAATCAATTCCGTAAATTGGGGTAAAAATAATTATTCCACCTTTATGACCAACAGTGTAGTTGGGAGGTTATATTGATCCATTGTAAAAATTTAAAAAATTGAATTCTGAGCTGTTGATGTGAGGGTTAAAGGGAGGTAAAATCCCTTTATGCGTTTCAAAAAAGCTCTGTAAATTATTACGCCACGTCACCGGCAACCTTAATCAGCACATAGTGCATTGACATGAATTATGACCATTCACGTCTAGTATATTATGTTACATAATAGGCAATCATGTAATTGCTTATGCTAATAAGCTTTACAGCCTGTGTTATATTAATATTACTTCTCACTGTTGAATAGTAAACTACAGTGGATTAAAGGTTAACTATTTTTCTAAAGATGTTTGATTGTATAAAGATCGAATATGAAATCATTTTATTTCCTATATTTATATAAACCTTCCCCATAGTATACCAAACGGTTATTTCTGCCTAATTTAAATTCTAAAATAGAATGATTTCGAAGAATGTAGCCCCTATAACTGAGTCAATGTTGAAAGATATTATTCCAATTTGGCGATTTAAAACAAATTGACATTACGCAAATTTATATCATTACCATCAAGGCCTACATTTAATAAACAGATGTATCAATTTCAGTATCACTATGATTCTTATACCTCAGAAATCTTTATTACATTTCATTTACTTATTTTGTATTCATCATATTTTGAAATTTTATATTACATGCACGTAAGCTTGCCTACCGCACAAACATTTTGATAGATGCGTAAAAAAACTATTCAGGTTATGAATAACCATAACAAATGAAAGTTGTCCTCTCAACACATCCCCTTCTTGTTTCGTGTCGAAATCTTGTTTGCTCGTTTTGATATTTTATCAAATTATATTTTCTAATGACCCTATTACAGATTTATATATACCATACATCAGTTTTGGACAATATACAAACATAGCCTTTCAACATACCATGCCAATTTCACACACCCCACCAACAAAATTATTAAAAAATTAAAAAAAAATCGATTATGATAAAGGTCATAACATGTGAATAATAGGCCTATATTGTTTAGTTTTAATGTTCAGTTACTTTTTACTTAGATTTACGTAAACCATCATTCTTAACATGTCAAGCACTACTTATCTTCAAAATAGTAAATAAATAAATTAAGATCTAAATCTGAAATCTTCTGTACCATGTTATTTTTTCATTATAATGACATCGATGTAAAGGTTGCCAAGGTGGCTGTGGTCAAGCCGGTGATGTATGGGTAACTCCGACTTGTGAGGGAGCTGTGCAGAAAGTAGACGATGCTGTAGTTCAACTGGTACCGAAGAGACGAATCATGTCCCCGACGACGAAGATCGGTTGCGCTCGGCAGACGATTGTTCTGTGCCGAATTCCCGGTAAGTATTTAGGAAGCCCAGTCGAATCGAAAACAAATATTTCTTGTAATATAAACACAATTGCACCCTGTACTACGTCCATCGATTTGTATTAGTGTTGATGTACACGTACTCTCTAAAAAAATCGAGTGATCACGGACGTCACTCCTCTGGAGAGTGAAAATGTAGTGAAAATAGAGTGAACATTCACTCTTTTCTTCTTAGAGAGCACTCTAAAATCAATCGATTTTCACTCCTAAACAAGTGATCACGGACGTCACTCCCAAGAAAGTGAATATAGAGTGAAAATTCACTCTCTTTTTTTAAGAGAGTAAGTTGTTTATTCAGTCCTGATTCAAAACTGTTTTATGTATTGGTATATACAGGTATAGGTGGCAATTTCAATTAATTTTTCAATTTAATAACTTTAATAACTTTCAATTTAAAATGATATCTAAAGTATTACCATTCTATAGACGAGCCACAAAAGCACACGTGCTTGTTCGCTATCCTGATGTATATTAACTTTTCTCTCCAATAGTAGAATTTTGAAATGTTATCATCATACTTTTGTCAAACCCTTTCCTCCAGATTAGTGTTGATGTCTACATAACTGGTTTATTCAGTCCTGAATCATAACTTTTTTTAATGTATTGGTATATATAGGTGGCAATTTCAATAAATTTTTTAATTTAATAAGTTATTGAAAAGATTTTAAAGTATTACCATTCACAAAAGCACACGTGCACGTTCGCTATCCTGATGTATATTAACTTTTCGCTCCAATAGTAGTATTTTGAAATGTTATCATCATACTTTTGTCAAACCCTTTCCTCCAGATTGCCTCGCTGGGCGTTGTTACCATGGTGTTTGCACGGAGACTTTAACAGGCTATTCATGTCGCTGTCAGACTGATTGGACAGGGGATCTCTGTGATACTGGTAAGATCCATGGCTCTTTAAATATTGTTAATAAACTGTCTGTGATAAAAACCCATTAAAGGTTTAATAAGGTAATTATGTCGCGGTACTCCGCCGCAAAATAGTCGCCCCAGATTTGTTTGAATGTGTAAATGAATTTTATCTAAATGACTTACACATAATATCTACTGAGCTTCGTGTTATGAGACACAGAAATGTGAAGTTATTAAACATCACCCCTGGGGAAAAACGTGTAAAAACACGTGAACCTTTTTTTGGAGATGGGTCCCCTCCCTTGGCGCTCAAGGGAGGGTGCGATTTTTCAAATTTTCGAGGGCAAAAAAAAAAAAAAAAAAAAAATTAGTGCTCACTACTAAATTCATCCATCTGTTAAAGACCGATGCACCACTCGCCCCATTACACCCGTGCAGGGGCGTCGACAAAGGGGTGGTGTGGGGGTGCGACACCCCCCACCTGTCAGGATAGTGTCGGTAAAATTGCGCTGCCGTCGGGAAAAGAGAAAAGGGGGAGGGAAACAAGAGAGGGAAAAAAAGAGGGAAAGGGAAAAAAAGAAAAACAGAAAAGGAAAAGAAAAGAAAGAAAGGAAAAGAAAGGAAAGAAAGGAAAAGAAAGAAAAGAAAAGAGAAGAAAGAAAGAGAAAAAAGAAAAAGAGGGAGGAGAGGAAAGAAAGGAAAAGATAGAAAAGAAAGAAAAGAAAAAAGAAGAAAAAAGATTGAAAGGGAAACAAAAGAAACGGGGGATGAAAGAGAGGAGAGAGAGGGGAGGTAAGAGTCTGAGAGAGGAGGAGTGGGAGTAAAAGAGAGAAGGGGGTTGTTGGGTGGAGTCACTTGTTACTTGTAGAGATAATCCCGATGGCAGCTATCATACAGCTAAACTGGGATGTCTGTGCAACGTGCTGGCATAGTGACAGTGCATGAAGTAATTCAAAACAGTGAATGATGTCTATTATTTACAATAAAACGGTGGACGTGCAAGTAAAAACCAGGACGTGGAGTCTACAGTAGCTTGGACCCAACAGGAGGAGGCAACGCTCTGATGATGGGTAGAGCAGCCTCCTGGAAGATGGTTACTGTTGGAGATATTACCGCAGCAGCTGATAGGTGGTTCCACGTCCAGATGGTGCGAGGATAGAAGGAGTACTTGAAGCTATCAATGGAAGCTGGGGGTACTGCATACTTCAGAGGGTGATCATTTCTGCCCAGATATGTAGCTGGGATAATGTGAGTGGGAAAAGGCATGTTGAGTTGATGATGGTGCATCTTGTAAAACAAAGTGGACTGTGCAAGAAGCCTGCGATTGTGAAGGGTATCCCATCCCAGTTTGTTGACAAGTGCTGTGACTGATGTTACTCTCCGGTAGTCTTGGTATACAAAACGGGCGGCAGCTCGCTGTACTTTCTCAAGACTTTGTATTGATGTCAGAGTCCGAGGGTTCCAAGCTTCACTGCCATACTCAAGTTGGGGACGAACAAGCATTGTGTAGGCTTTGGATTTGATGTTCTTGGTGCATGGTGATAGAGTTCTGCGTAGGAGGCCAAGGGTTCTATTGGCTTTCTGGGTGGTGAGTTTACATTGGGTGTTCCATTTAAGGTCATGGGTAATCGTGACACCAAGATACTTGTATTGTTTTACTCGAGGAATTGACTCATTTAGTAGGGTGTAGTCCACTGTGATGGGGTGCTTCTTGTTTGTGATTGACAATGAAGCACACTTCTTGATGTTGAATCCCATCAGCCATTTAGTAGACCAGTCTGCAAGAACATGGAGATCTTCTTGCAGTATATGAGTGTCTGAGGGAGAGTCGATACGCCGGTAGATGACACTGTCATCTGCAAATAGACGCATTGTGGACTTGATGTTGAGTTTGATGTCATTGATGTACAGCAGGAAAAGTACGGGGCCGATGACAGAACCCTGCGGTACTCCTGAAGTAACAGGCATCCATGCTGAGCGAGCACCATTGACGACGACAGCTTGATGTCTATTCGCTAGGAGTGACATAGTCCAGCGGAGAGAGTCTCCCCTGATTCCGTAGTAATGTAGTTTGGATCTAAGGTGTGGATGTGGTACGCGATCAAACGCTTTTTGGAAGTCGAGAAAGACGATATCAGTTTGGCCTCTAGATTGAAGAGAGGATGACCAATCATCGGTAGCTGTGACAAGTTGTGTTGTTGTCGAAAGATTCTGTCTCAAAAACCATGCTGTTCATCAATGAGTATGTTGTTAGCTGCAAGATGTTTAGAAATGTGTCTAAGCATAATATGTTCCACCACCTTACTGCAGATACACGTCAGCGATATAGGTCTGTAGTTACCTGGGCAGCATTTATCTCCTGCCTTATGAATAGGGGCTACAAGTGCACGTTTCCAGTCTAAAGGCACTTCTCCGGTATTGTAACTCTGTTGAAACAGAAATGACAATGCAGGGGCTATCTCGTGTGCTAGCATCTTCAGAAGTCTTGGATGTATCTCATCTGGGCCACTGGCTTTGGATGGATTCAGTTGAAGCAGTTGCTTAACTACACCAGACCGGTGGATGTGGAGATGCCCTATGTCATTGTATAGGGAGGGCCGGTTTATGCAAACTTGATCCACGTTGCTCTTGGTGAAGGTAGAATGAAAGTAATTATTCAAACATTCAGCCTTGTCCTTGTTTGTGATATCGTGAGTCGTCTCGTCGAGGGAGCAAGAAAGACGCTGGTAAATATGTTCCTGTGTCGGATCAGCTGTGTCGGTATTATTGCTCGATCCTCGTGTACTATATCAATGCAGTTTGAAGTTTGAAGTCGGTGAGATATATATTGTCGGTCGGCCGACAAGTTTTTTCCCTACGAACTGTGACTTCTTATCCGCTGTGACGACTTCGAGAGTGACTACAACTACAATACTTGTATTTTCTCGAAGTTTCACTTTCCTATAATATCAGCTAAAGAAATCAGAGGTTTAAAATTTTCGGGGAAACTAAATTCAAACAAGGTTTTAAGGTTTAAGAGTCAACAACGGTACGACGAATCGTCTTCCTTTTTTTATATTGTGATGAAACGCCAAAAATTCCGCGCTTTGCGCGGAAGGGAAAACTTCATTTAGACGAGTAGAGAACGGTACAACGAATCGTCTTCCTTCTCTAATAATTTAAGGAAACGTCAAAGCTTCCGCGCTTCTCGCGAGAATGGGAAACTGAATTCAGACAAATAGGGCTAATTAAAAGTCGAAAACGGTACAACGAATCGTGTTCTTTCTCTAATAATGTGAGGAAACGTCGAAGCTTTCGCGCTTTGCGCGAGAGGGGGAAACTGAATTCAAATGAATAGGGCTTAATAAGAGACGAAAACGGTACGAGGAATCGTCTTCCTTTCTCTATATTGTGATGAAACGCCAAAAAAAGCTTTGCGCGGGAGGGAGGAAAAAACTGAATTCAGACAAGGATAAACAGTCGAGAACAGCAAATCGTCTTCTTTTTTATAATAATTAAATGAAAAGTCATAGCTTTCGCGCTTCGCGCGGGAGGGGGGGGGGAGGAAACTTCATTCAGCCAAGGATTAACAGTCGAAAACGGTACAATTAATTGTCTTCTTTTCCTAATAATTTAAGGAAACGTCTAAGCTTCCGCGCTTCGCGCGGGAGGCCCATCACCACAACCCCCTAATGAGCGCGCTTTTAAGTGATTCTCTTGCTCACTACCGCCCCTCCCTAAAATAAGGTCCTAGCTCCGCGCCTACATTAAAATATATCTATGATGCTGACTAAATTAAAGAAATAATTAGTATATTTATGTCGTCGAGGAAAATGACCTTTGTGCGCATATGCAAGTACTATAGATAGTCCATAGGAAAAACAATTTAGCCTTCGGCCCCAGGTTTATAGGGTTGAATTTGTAGATATTGGACATTTAATTTTGTCGGTAATTGGTGGCTAGTTTTGTCGGTAATCGTTGGCCTCTACACCCCCACTGAAAAAGGTCTAGCGACGCCCCTGCACCCGTGCCCCCTCGATGGCAAACGCAGTTAGAGTTATTTGTAAATCAAATGAAGATGATTATTTCCACCATACAGAAGCGGATATGTCAATGTCAAACAACACAGATATCTCAAGCACATCAGAGGCAACCGTTGACCAAGGAGAAGGAGCTTCCTCAACAAAGGGTCCAGAAGAAGACCCTGATACAAATACTGCAAAAATGGACGATGTCACATTGACCACAGACGCTTCCGCAGCGGAGTCTGTCTGCCAGACCGAGGGGGCAGCTGAGAGGACCACCTCTCAAGTGATAAGCTCACAAGAAACACCTGAAGTCTCTCAGACGTCATCATCAGATTCACCTTCTACCAGCGGTTTGAACACGATGACCCCAACTGCATCGCTCCAAACCGAGTCTTGTTCAGCAAGTCCAGGTAAGAAATGACTTAAATCCCCACTGCACTACTTATAGCTACTTGCGCCCTCTATATAGCAAACAGTGCCTAATCGTGCCTAACCATTTGTCCCCCGTGATCCCCTTTTCCTTATCTTAATTGAGAGCTGATTTGATGAGATAACCCCCTGTCAGTGACCATGCAGGGATGTCTAATCCCTCCTGGCCAAACTAGTGCAGAGGGGCTTTAAAAGGCAATCCAACCTTTGCAATAATTTCATTCATATGGAAGATGAAGAATGAGAGATACAGAATGGCGAAAGTTTAAAATAAAACGGACCAATAATAAGAAAGTTATGAGTTTTGAAATATGATACCACTAAAGCTATGCAAATTATGCAAATCTCAAATCGGCAATTTTGTTTATACTGGATTTTGACGTAGTCGTCTTCAAAAAACCCCTACATTTCTTTGTTTTCCTCTTAAGCGCCTTCTCCCTTGGGGCACTACTCAAAATATATTGTGGACAGCATAAAAGTTCTCTGAAAAAGAAAAGACAATCCCGAGCCATAGACTTTGAAAAATTGAAATTTAGTCATTTTGTGTGGCGGAAGAAATGCGAAAGTTGTCCGGCACGTCGTCATACTTAGTGACAGTAGGGACTTTTAGATTCGCACCAAGACAATAGGTCTATGCTACGATCGACGTCCTTTTAATGCACTGCCTTGAATGGACGTCACACGTATCAGTCCACTCATATCTAAAAGTCCCTATTACCGATCCTGAAGTGCAATACGTTAAGTAATTACAACTCTCGAAAATTTATAATTTCCTTACGCTTTGTCCGATTTCGTTCAAATTTTCACCAATCTACTTCACTGCTGTCTACTTTCTGCTTTCTTTTAGAGTAGTTTGCTGTTAGGGGGTTTCCCCCAAAACGGGCGTGGCTAAATGGGTTCGGTTGGGTTCACCCCTTCCCCCCCCCCCCCCCCCCCCCTGGTGACTAGAAATTTCTTCTGGACAATCTAAATTATCGTCGGCAAAATGGTATTCTATTTAGTCTTCTCTCTCCCGCCATCCCAACAAAGAGACAAATAAAATGACACATTTTCACAACTAAGTTTCTTTATGAGTGTAGGCTTTCTCTGAAACACTTCCACACTCGCATGTGTTTCAATATACATGAACAAGTTCCAAGCCAGCGTATTGGGATTTTTTTTTAAAGTGCACCATTTTATTTCTGTAAAGTTTTTGTTAGAAAGTGGATTATATTCTAACATCAGAACATCAACTCAAATGAATAAGCTTCAGTTACTAATATTAGAAAGTTTTTCATTTTATAAAGGACTGGCGTTGTTGTTTCTTTTGTTTTCTTGATGTCAAAGTTTCATCTTGCCCCCACGATTGGATCAGTCAACAAGGAGAGACAAATAAATGCTACAAACTCATCGGGATGGAAGCAAACTGGCAAGCTTCGAGGCATACGTGTTGCGAGCTGTCCGCGTCATTGCTCGTCATCGATTCCCTCATCGAAAATGAGTTCATCGAAGATACCTTTGGATCCTCGGGCGAAGTCGACACTTGGTTGGGATGCCACAACGTCGATGGCGACAATGATCGGTGGTCGTGCATGAATTCGACATCTACGTGGGTGCGCAATGAGGATCAGTCAGGATATTGGCGTAAGTGTGCGTTCATCGTGCCTGTTGCACACGATTTGTCATTTGCCTGACGCAAGGTTGCGTCAGCGACCCTTGTGGTCCTTGAAGCATCGTGTGAGGGTGACATAGTTCAGAAATGATTGTGAAATGAACAGAACAAAAATTCGTTGAATTAATGATGATTGTATGCACTGGTTTCTTACGTTCGATTTATTAGCGCATTGAAGAACGCAATCGAAACGACGCTCTGTGTGCAATGAAATATGCATCGCTTGGTTTGTTGAGTATCGGAGGAGGTACACTGGTAACAAATACTTTACTCGATCGGCGAAGTTGTTCCGTCGTGTTAGATCATAAAGGGATAATTTCTTTTGCCATGGTTTTTCAGACACCCAAATATCTTGTACCCCTTTTTGTCCAACATTAATTTGATGTTTCGTTACTCCTATTTATCGACATGCGATATCAAAGGGGGGCCGCGGCCAATTCAGCACCCATTCGGATCCGCCACTGCACATCATATTGTTTTTATACAATTTGCCTATGTTTGGTTGGGGGTTTTGTTTATATGTATATACCTGAGCGATGGAAGAACTTAATTTAATTTAATTTACTTCTAATTAAGGAACTTTACATAACTATCATGATAAGGAGACACGAACGAATGAACCTGTGTTTCGATTTGTTTGTTTATTATAAATTTAGCATATAGGGATTTGATTCTGATAATGATTTGAAATTGAATTTGATTTAGATTTTTCATCTCGATTTAGACCAGTAAGCGCCCCCCCCCCCCCCTCATCGTTCTAGTGCCCCTAAATGGGTAAACTCACGCTACGCCACTGTGCATGTTTGTACTAGATGTTAGATCAACGAGGGTCAGAAAATGGGCATTTATTCCAAACAGTAACTGCTTTTTCTAATCTATCTCAGGTTGGGGAACGGAATGGCCCGATGAAACCGCCTCTGGTACCCGCTGTGCCTTCATCGAACTCTCCAAGGACTCGCTTTGGAAGGACACTGATTGCAACGAGTCATACCGTGCGATATGTCAGATGGTCCTCTTACCAGACCAATCATATACGGAGGAAGCAGTAGGAGAAGAAGAAGAAGAAGATGAAGAGGAAGAAGAAGAAGAAAATGAAGAAGAAGAAGAAGAAGAAGAAGAAGAGGAAGAGGAAAAAGAAGAAGAAGAAGAAGAAGAAGATCCCAAGTTCTATTAGCTTGTTGTAGAGTTATTCTGAATAACCTAGTACATTGCAGTATAATCATATTCTCGAATATTATACGTGTACATTATACTTAATAAGGAAAACGTTGAACTTATATTTAATAGAGTCATTCTATTATTATGTATTACGAATATTAACAATAACGTAACACATAGCGATATAATCATGGTCTGAAGTATAACGTGTATACTATACTTAAATGGAACACACTGAGGTTATTGTATAGTCATTCTGAAATTTAAAAAAAATAAGAATATTAACAATATAATACATATCAGTATAATGATGGTCTCGTATATATCCTAACAGTGAGCGGCGTAGCTACATGAGGAACGCGACCCTGACCAAACGGTGAAAAAGAGACTGAAGAATGGTGAAAATAAGAAAAAAATGAAGAAAGGGAGAGATAGAATACAGCTTGAAAATAAAACAATACCCCCTTCCCACTCATACGCTCTCCTAAATTCATGGTCCTGTTCTCGTACACACAGAGAAAAGAGGTTTGAATTTACTCCCTATAGGGAGTAAATGCTTGTCGCATAAGTGACACCCCACAAGGTTATGATTTTACTCCCTTTAAGAAGGGGGAGTAAATCTACACCCTTCTTATGCACAGCATCAACCAATTGATCATCCCTCGAGCAATCAATCATCCATGCTTCGTAATTACCTAACAGTCACTGATTCTCACCCTTTTGTCTACGTTTCACTTCTCTAAAGAAATCAGACCAGAATCTCGAGTTATAATTATGTCGAATAGCTTTAATGCTTACCTAGACACAAGTTCAGACTGTGAGAACCAACTTAAAGTTAGCCTCGGTGATGCTGGCCTGGATGGACGTATCGGATCAAAAATATAGTGGAAATACCTAAATACACAATCGTGCCTTCCAGAATATCTTCCCTTCACTTACACGTATAAGAAGGCAATTATGTACTAGTTAGTAAAACAACCCTTCTGCTACTTTCATTAAATTATCAAATATAACCTTCGGTACAACCCCTTATTCTTGATCAGATAATTTTCACACAAATATTATGCCCAAATGAAACATGATAATTCCCCCAACATGACTAAAATTTGTAAATTATGTTTATTTTCCTTCATTTGTCAGTACCTATATCGACACGATGCGCCATTGCTGTAGCGCATGCGCATAAATAGGGTGTAAAATTACACCCCTGAAATGACTATTCTGTACACACTTGCGTATTTCCGTGGTTTACTCCCTAAAAGGTGTAATAGGGGGCGACCTATTTTTCCAATTTTGTTTTTTTCTCCCCAAGAACACCTTTTATTTCTCTGTGTGTACATATACATCCAACTGCTAAGAGCCATTCCCCGCCAGTAATTATTATCCTCGATGCCCCCGAAGCGTCATTTGCTGCGTCATTAAAAGCCTTAATGGAGAATTGTAATGCCTAAATAATATAACACATACAATTTATCACCTTTATTTCTGCCATTAAATTGAATCATAGGTTATTCACTGTATTCTAAAATAGCGTAATGTTATGTCCATTACACACGCAGCGTCATTTTTTGCTGACGCTGGACTGCGTTGGCGGTCTTTAATCTACGTGCTATATGACATCGTACAAATATTGAAAACAAAGTGTACGCTGCAAACCTAGCATTGAATATTGGGTGTTTGTATTGATTGCCTTCACATGCATGCTTCATCCCAGTGGCGTATGTAGACCTTGGTCTCAGGAGGGGCACAAAGTACTTCAGCTTACTGTGGTCCATATACTTTTAGTAAGGAGGGTCCGGGTTTGCACTTGCGTTATGGGGGGGGGGGGGCCCAGCAAACACAGAACGTTTTCAGAACGTTTTCAAAACGTTTTTTTTAGGTCCTGTACGTCTTCGTCCTAAATGAACGTTTTAAAAACGTTTATATAACATTAAAGTTTGGACTTCTCATTTACGTCAAAGTTTAGGTTTTTGAGAACGTTTAAAAAACGTTTTTTGGACGTTACAAAATTAAACGTTTGGTATAGGACGTTTACAGAACGTTTGATATAGGACGTTTACAGAACGTTTGATATAGGACGTTTACAAAACGTTTGTGGACGTTACAAAATAAACGTTATGTACATAACGTTCACAGAACGTTTTATATACGTCCAATTCAATAAATCAACTAAGATTTTTTTTAAAACAAATACCAGAATTAAGCATCATATTTTGTCTACGTCCAACTACTAAGGATAAATAAAAACAAATGAAAACAGATCACTAAAATACTGTAGGCGATTTCTTGAATTGAAATGAAAACGAGATTTGTTTGTTTTATCATATAAATGCATACACAATTCATAAACAAAAATACACAAGCAAAACATATTTTTATACATTTTACATACTCAATTTTATTACCGGTAATTTCAAATCATTTATCTTACATCTTTACACAACAACTAACGAGGCCGCCGCCGCCGAGGATTGATCGATGACGTCAGCGCTAGCCGTGCCCGGCTGCGTTATTGCCCGGCTAGCTAGCTAGCCGGCCATGTGCGTGAAAATTACATTGAGAATTTTCCCATTGAATACCGTGTGTGCCTTTGCAAGAGCTATCAAGAAATCCTGAACTATCTACCTAATTTGTGAGACTGCAACACCAATGTAAGTGATATTTTACCATTTTGATATCTGTTAGGTGTTTAAATGTTGTTTGAGTGAATTCGAGACGTGTAAAATGTGGGAAAACATTTAAATGAGTATCGGCTTGTGTCGTGACATGTCTGCATGTAACTCCGGGAAGCTCCAACACCGGCGCGCAGCGTCGATCGGCGCGCCGGTGTTGGAGCTTCCCGGAGTTAGTCTGCATGCTGCATTCATGCATTAGCGATAATAACGTGCATGAAAATTTACTTTTAACCAACCTGTGAGTGTGAATGCAATGTGATACATGTCAAACAAAAAGGCGTATGTTAACCAGACGCGTTACTGTTATTGTTGATTGTTGTATGATTGAATCCAGAATGATGTGAATTAACCCAACTTTCACCTAACAGTAACACATTAATACATGTCATGTAGCAGAAAGAGTTACTTAAAATCACTGAAAGAATTTGAATTTATTTCTGATATGGTAAAGGTCTACATGTACATTGTAACTGTAAGTTAGTCTAGTAGATCTATGACCGAGTGACTTAAAGTCTTCAGTGAAGATGGCCATGTGTTTCGGACTCCCCACACGTATCCGCACCGCTGGTATAGATTGCGCGTGGCCATTTTGCCCACTAAATTTCACATTTCCAAACGTGAATACAGCCACACATTTGCACGGGAGTCAAAATCAGGGGGGGGGGGGGTGTGCCTATCATTTGATAGGCAGACCCCCTTTTTTGTTTGTTCATTTGAAAGGGGGCTGGGGCGCAAGCTGGGGCGTGTTTAATAGAATTATCAAATAAAAAAATAATTAAATAAATTAAAAAATAAATAAAAAGGGAGAGGGGGGCTTGCCCCACGACCCCCCCCCCCTGCAGGGTCCGCTTATGTCCGTGTTATATAGAATTATCAAATTAAAACGGTTGGCTCCTATTTATGTGAGAATCTACGGCATTGTAATTGATAATGGTTCTTTTAATTTCAGATCAACTACCTGAGTCTAGTCGGCGGGGGCAATATTGCCCAAACAAGTCGGCGTATCATGAAAAAGCTGGGGTCAAATAATCTTTGGTCAGATTTCAACGTGAATGGGAGGAAGGGGAAGCGTGGTCTGAAGTCAACAAGATTTGTTCCCGTCATTGTCAGTAAGTAATCAATTAGTATATGATTAGCCAATTTCAATTTTATTTTATATGTTTCTGGATTCACCCGATGAGTTACAATGATTGGTGATCAATTGGACATTGATGGTCTCTAGCAACCTTGCTGCCTTTGAAGTCGCATAATGGCATTGTTTTCTGCTTGTAAGGTAGCTGTTGAATTTGGCCTCTAAGGAGTAGTTATGTTTTATGCCCATCTGAACAAGGAATTACTTATGTGAGAGTGTGCAGATGTGTATCCATGTATTTCTTCATACAAAAATGCCCATTTTTGCAAAACAAAAAAAAGGGGTGGGCCATAACATGGGAACCGACATACTATTTTCCCCTAATACATTTGAGAGGAGTGTAATGATATTGATTGTCCGAATTGCCATGGAATGACCCATTTGTCATTTAAGGTGTGTAATCTGTATCGTCTTATTTTAATGTGTCATCAAAAATAATTTTAATATAATGATCCATGGCGTCTGCACTTACGTTTTTTAGGAGCCTGCATGAAGACCGACCAGGGCGCCAAAGAGATGGAGATTGAAGAAGTCGTAGGGGACTTTCTCAAGCGAACCCCATTTCTTCCAGGAGGAAAGAAATGGAAGGTAAATTCCTTTTACTTTTGTTTGTGTTTTTATTTTTTATTTTTTATTTTTTTCTCTTTATATTATGTGGATTTCTATCAAAATACAAAAATATGTTGCAAGAGAATATCAGATCAATTTACTATTTCAAAGGGCATTCAGCCTTTTTTGACCAATTTTTGTTTGGACATTAAAAAAATGTGTATTTCAAAGTTATCTTTTGATTGAATGAGTGAAAATTCTGGTGTTACGTGTATGTTCCCTTTTAAAGGGATAGACCCAATATCTGTAAAACAATATTGTACATGAAGCACATCATTAGTCCAGTTTTGCCCTTGTTGATAGGGGTGGCCGGATTCACCTCACTGCCACCCTAGCTTATCCAGACGTCAGTTTTTAGGCATTGGTCTCGAGACTTAATATTTTGTGGACAGGCAATAATATTTACTTATGTGCAGCCTCTTCAGATATAATTTTGGTTCATAATTTACATTATGCCAGTTTGTCACCAAATGAGCTTGTATAGGCGCTGTTTTTAGGGAGGGGGAACATCATGCCCCCTAGTTTTTTATGGTTTAGTTGAAATGAACATTTAATTTATAAATAAAGGTTGTTTGCTCTGATTGCAGAAACCTGATACCAATGGGGCTAGAGTTCCAGCTGTCGCCGCCGAAGATGTTGCCAAAGATGTTGCTGATGTTGCAGATGCCACTGAAGACGAGGAGGAGGGTGTCATGGAGAATTAAAAAGGATAAACGCTGATGACATCTGTTCTCGATTCGCTATGTAGTTACATACTGGCTTCTGATAAAACTCATTTATAGAACAAATCTGGACCTAACTACAAAATCTTTGGTGGATCAAAAGGACAATATATTAAATGGTATTTGAGACATATACAGTTCTCATAAAGGTTTTACCGGAGGTCAATCACACCAATTATGCCAAGTTTTCTTTGTCATTTAGTTGGTACATGTTTTCAGTATGAATTAACAACATCTTTCAGGAATCAAAGAGGAAATTACAGGTTCTATAAATCACTCAAGTTACTTTTGTTGAGTGTGCTGTAACCAAAAATGCTACATATGTGCTGCCAAATTCTTAACACTAGATATATTTATAGTCTTGCCTTTTCTCTAAATAGCCCGGTAGATTTGAGTTTTCATACTTGCCAGTTATATGACATATTTTCAACTTGTATCTCATTAATGTAAATAACTATGTGTTGATTATGATGGATTTTGTTTTTCATGGAAGATGAAAGTTCTAATGCTGGCTTCTGATAAAACTCGTTTATAGCACAAATCTGGACCCGACTACAAAATCTGTGTGGGATCAAGAGGACGATATAGTAAATGGTAAAACTATACAGTTCTCGTTAAGGTTTTACCAGAGGTCAATCACACCAATTATGCCAAGTTTTCTTTGTCATTTAGTTGGTACATGTTTTCAGTACAAATTAACAACATATTTCAGGAATCAAAGAGGAAATTACGGGTTCCGTAAATCACTTGAGTTACTTTTGTTGAGTATGCTGTAACCAAAAATGCTATGCGTGTGCTGCCAAATTCATGACACTAGATATATTTATAGTCTTGCCTTTCCTATGTATAGATTGGTAAATTTAAGTTTTCATACTTGCCAGTTATATGACATATCTTCAAATTGTATCTCATTAATGTAAATAATTATGTGTTGATTGTTACTATGTTATATGATGGATTTTGTATTTCATGGAAGATGAAAGTTCTAATGCTGGCTTCTGATAAAACTCGTTTATAGCACAAATCTGGACCTGACTACAACATCTGTTGGGGATCAAAAGGACAATATAGTAAATGGTAATACTATACAGTTCTCGTTAAGGTTTTACCAGAGGTCAATCACACCAATTATGCCCAGTTTTTTTTGTCATTTAGTTGGTACATGTTTTCGGTACGAATTAACAACATCTTTTCAGGAATCAAAGAAATTACGGGTTCTATAAATCACTCAAGTTACTTTTGTTGAGTATGCTGTAACCAAAAATGCAATATGTGTGCTGCCAATTTTTTTACACTAGATATATTCATAGACTTGCCTTTTTTATTAATAGATTGGTAATATTGAGTATTCATACTTGCCACTTACTATAATGACATATCGTCATCTTGTACATTTTTTTCTTGTAAATAACCATTGTATCTGTGGTTTCAAATGGACCATCCCAACCAAATTTCTGTTGGCTGTTTATAATCTTATTTAAGTCTATTTTACGCCAATTTTTCAACCGTATTTCTCTAGATTTTCTCCTTGTGATATCACTTGTCTATCACCAGCCTGAAATAGACGTCTATTGGATGTTCGTATACCACATGGTGTTATGAAAACTTTCAGTTGTGAATACTTTATCACCACGGAAACCTACAGAGAACATTGTATCTTTTTATAAGTAACCTTGAAATACATGTACTATTATTACCAAGTCTTTGAACATTTATTTATGTTTGATAATAAAATCCTGAAATCGATCAAATGTGTGACCCAGTATTTATTTCATATACCATTTGTATTTGTTGAACATTCTTAACACTTTTGCAGGACGTTCTTAAATGTTTGTTGCGCATTCTTTCAACGCCCGAGACATTTTCAGACATTCTATAAAGGTTTTTTAAACGTTCTTAAAACGTTTGTAGACCATTTGGACGTTTAGAAAACGTTCTATAAACGTTCCAGACGTGTTTTAAAAGGTTTTTTAAACGTTTGTAGAACATTTGGACGTTTAGAAAACGTTTTATAAACGTTCCAGACGTGTTTTAAAAGGTTTTCTAGACGTTCTTAAAACGTTTGTAGTGCATTTTAACGTTTTAAAAACGTTTTAAGAACGTTCCAAACGTTTTTAACAACGTCAACAATATATTTAGAACGTTTTCAAAAGGTTTTTGGACTTTTCGAATGTCTGAAAGGTTTTTAAAGGTTTTTTTTTGGTTCTTTTAACGTTTAAAACACGTTTTTAAAACGTCCAATAAAACGTTTTAAATACGTCGAAAACCTACCACATTTTGACGTCCAAAAAACGTTTTCACAAAACGTCCAAAAACCAACTTGGAACGTTTTTAGAACGTTCAGAAAACGTCCAATTGTTAGTTGGGGGGGTATCGCCCAAAATGGGTTATTTCAGGAAGAATTAGTTTTTTTGAGAAATATGTCTACACTTTGACCGTTTCTTGACTTGCATTGCATCTTAACCTCCGTAATACTATAGTGAGACTGCAACCCCTTCCCAAGGGGGGGGGGGGGGGGGGGTTAGGTTGCGGACAATAGTCAGAAGGGGGCACACACCCCCCCCCCCCAAAGACGCAAGTTCTTTATTCGCTTAAATAATAAGCAATCTAAATGACGCCTCGTGTGCGACGGGCATTATAAACAGCCTACGATTTTTTTTTTAAAGTCATTTACAAAAGTCAACTTTTTGCTTCCCCCAAATTGGTTCACTTCTTCTTGTAAGTGAGGACTATTCCTGTAACATCCTCGGTAGCAAATCCAAAGTAATCATTGAACTCTTGGTAGGAAGTCTCTTCTAAGACCGCTGTATCCACATAATGCTTGAGCGTGCTTTTGACCCGGTAGCTATCCGTCTCATTCAAGGACGCCTTCCGGGTCGAGATCACCATGAATCCACCTATCGCAAAAAAATTGTTTGCATTAATCATGATGAAGTTGTTATGTTCCGTGTAAGACGGTATTGTGGCCAATTAGGAGTTCGTATATCTTACGATTCAATCAATTTCCAAGCTTCTCATGGTTTGTTTCGATAGAGGCAGAATAATAAGAAAATCAGGTGAGAGAAAGTTTGAGCAAATTCTGAATGAAAATAAGAAAGTTATGAATTATTGAAGTTGTGATCAATCAAATACAAATTGACAACTCTGTGACTTATTATACGAGCTCTCCTTCATTTGCTTTGTGCATAATATTCCATAAAATCATGTTTTCTTCGTTATTGATGACGGAATATATATTTGTTCCTTGCAGGGGGAGTATAGAAACATATTTGCAATTATTATATTTAGGGTGCATGTATGGTTGAAATTTTTCTTGAGGGAAAATGAAAATTTTAGATCTTTTTAGTACTGAGCAAATGGAAGTTGAGCTCGCATGATACGTCATAGAGTTGCCAATTTGTGTTTGATTGATCACAACTTCAAAAATCCTAACTTCCTTATTTTTAATCGGAATTTGCTCAAACTTTCACTGACTTGTTTCTCTCATTTTTCTACTCCTATTAAAACTAACTTAATTTCAGGGTGGACTTCCCCTTTAATTTGATTTTAATAAAAGCAAACAAATGACGGAAACAAATTATATCCGTTTAAAAATAGGAAAGTTATGAATTTTTGAGGTATCATCAGTGAAACAGAAATTGACAACACTGTGACGTATCTTGCGAGCTCCTCTCTAATTTGCTTTGTATAGAAAATGTAATAACATTTAATTTTCTCAATTGTTGATGTAATAGATTTGTTGATACAGGGGTTGTATAAATAATTATATTCAGGGTGAATATATGACAGAATATTTTCTAGCGGGAAAATATAAATTTTTGGTTTTGTTAAATATAGGGCACATGAAAGGGGAGCTCGCAAGACCCAACTTAATATCATAATCTACTTTTGTGTCGTTCGTTTGTTTGTGTTTAACTCTTGTCACATCTTCACCAGGTAAATCTCAAACTATAGGCCTCTTAGAAATTGTCTGTAGGCTTATCAAATTAAATAAAACAATATATATATATAATTATGATGCATTTCTTAATTTCTTTAATTATTTGATATTTGTCATTAGTGTACAAACCTTTGGTATTACACGATAGTGCGTTCAGTTTACGGAAATCACTCTTGTGCATTTAACATTTAAATTTTCTAAATAAGAATTTTTTAAAAACCATAAATCATTTCAAATTCAATCAAAATCAAAGGGTACTTACCTGATCGTAAAAGCCGAATAAGTTCAGGGATATCGTTTTGATCGCAATGACCTGGTTGGAATGTTCCACTGCTTACTATCGCATCAAAATAACCTGTAAGGAACCAAACGATTTGATTTTAATTACTAACTTGATCTTCTCTGTATCATATTGCCAATATCGATCTCTAATTATGCACTCATTCGTGTTATTCAAAAATGAAAAATCACTTGTGTCCATGCATCGTTCATTTGGACATTCTGGAGACAAATGCATAGGCTAGGTGGGGAGTGAGTGTGTGTGTGAGAGGGAGAGAGAGAGCGAGAGAGAGAGAGAGAGAGATGGGGGGGGGGGTAATCTACAACCTTTTCTCCGTCCTGATTAAGAAAGAGAATGACATTGACATCGGGAAACATAAAAACTGCGACTACCCCTACCCACCGACCCTAAGATAAATTTTCCAACACGTAACCCCTCCCTCTTTTTGGCTCGTTCGTTCGTGTCTCCTTAGATCAAGATTAAATCTTGATCTTCGGAGTAGTTGCTACAACCGGTCGTGTCAGACACGTTGCCCCGGGGAGCGAGATAGGATTCTTGTAGCGTGCCCCCATTTAACACAATTATACAATAACAAATAATATTACATTTAATCAAAATAATGAAACGATTAAAATTACTCTCATGTTACAGGGAAAAATAGTATATACATGTATATACATATTATGAATCAACACCCCTGGATACCATTCTCCGAGCCTGGATAAAGGATGCAATGGGGAAGGACAAGAAGAAGATGGCGAGGGAGAGAGAAGGAGAATTTTTTTTTTAATTGCCCCATCCCGCCCATTTTTTTTTTAAATTGCTGACCCCCCCCCCCAAAAAAAAAAAAAAAAAAAAAAACGAAATGGGGGGGGGGGGTGGAACTCGCCATTTCCCTTTAGTGACGCCCCTGAACTTACCATCTTCAAAACTAAGTGGTGTCTCTGGTCTTGCCACACCTTGAATGAAGGTCGCATAGCAACCTTTCGACCTTGCTACGTCACACGACTTCTCAGATGGATCCAGGCCGTAGAGGTTGCTATAGCCGTCTTTATGAAGCTGAAAAATGATAATCGTGGACAGCACTTTTTTTCAACAAAAAATAATGTAAACAATTTCAGCAAACGGCTTGCGTGTTAGTAGGCCTTAGAAAGGGGGCTGGCTTTTTTACTCTTGTCGCGTGGGTGATTTTGAAGACCACCTTTTTCGGAGAAAAACTGTTATACTGATGTTTATTTGATTAATAATTCTTTAGTATACATGGTCAGGAAATCGCAAACCAAAAGCCGAATCCAAAGCCCTAAGCTAGGACCCATCCCCCTAAAAAGAAACCCTTTAAAACGTATTTTAAACATACATGCCTAATTAGGCTTGATTATACCTAGTGTCAAAGTCGGCATATTGGCAAAAATTAAGTTCACGTGATTTATTAAAATTTTGCAAAAGCAAATTTAATAGCAATGTGTGTTGGCTCAGTCAGTAGAGCGTCCGCCTCACAACCGGGAGGTCGTGGGTTCGAACACCGGCCGCGTCATACCAAAAGACGTTAAAAGAAGGGAGTTGCTGCTGCCTTGTTTGGCGTTCAACAATATGGGATAGAGCAACGTCGATCTGGCGCTGCTCAGTGGCTGCCGGGCTCACGATCAATTGGGCATAAGAATTTCCATTTTCGGTTTAACTTAATAAAATTTGGAGATGACTTTAAAAGATTATTATTATTATTATTATTATATGACATATATGTGAACATCACTTACTAATTCACCGAGCATTCCGGTCCCGCATCCGACATCAAGGATCAAAGCCTGCTTGTTCGGCACTACTTCGGGTAATCTTCGGTAAGCTCCGGCCGGTGCCGAGTACCCGACAAATTTGGAGTGCTGCGGTGGAAATTATATTAAGGCTTTGTTTCTTTTACTGAAGAAAGATGTTAAAAATATACCGCCTTCAGGAAAAGTAGGAAAGTGGCAAGTATCAAAATTACGCAGTTTTTGTTGTTCTTGCTGTATTTTTTATATTGGGAAGCTATTCCAGTCAATAAATTAATACTTAAAGAATAATTTCAGGTTTCCATATTGATATAAAAAGCAAGCAGATTGGAACATATATTACAGAAGAATGTGTATTTGTTAGTTCCAAGGTTACCCTAACGGTATTTGACTATTTCCTACTGCTTCAAGTTTATATCAATCAGTATTGAACTGATTTAGTAATGTTAATTCCACTAGTAATATTGATTTTTGTTGTTGAAGTAATCTTGGTTCGTGTACAGCGCTTTAAAATGTTATGTCACAAGCTCTATATAAATTTTTCAGATTATTATTATTATTAACGAATATACCGATCTCACTTTCTCGGCTTTCCGGTAAAATAATCAAAATAATCACTTAATCACTGTTTATCAGGCACGTAGCCAGAGTTCGGTGTTTGGGAGGGCACATACATGTAATCGATCGAGGTAAAAAAAGGGGTCTAAAAAAGTTCAACCGATCTTGGAAATTTTAGGGGGGGGCACGTGCCCCCCCCCCCTCCCCCGTGGCTACGTGCCTGCTGTATATGATATCATGATTTAGCTTAGATGTATTTATAATTTATATACCTCATCATAGAGAGGCTCTGAAAGATAAGAATTTCTTCATTATAGATGACCACACGCCCGTCGACCTGCGAGAGAAGCAAAAATGGAGCAAACAAGTCCGAGATCTGTACCAAGCAGGCACTAGACTCCGATTTTACGCTGGAAAATGGCGCCAAGCGGGTGGTACTCCGTTCAAATTTGAATAAGTATATACCTTTTCACCTTTGTCGAATCGTGATTTTACATTATACTTGAAGATGCTTTTATAAGCTCATTATATTCTTCATACCCGAAAGAGGTATGATGCATCTCGTTTGTATTGAAACAAGCACTTCTTGATAAACTATATACATGTGAATTTCAATGACAGGTTTGTATTAGTTATTGATACATTAATCTAGTTTAACACGAAAGTGTTTTGTGTTTTTTGTTCTTATTTGGTTTGTCTTTCTTCAAGCATTCTTATCATACATCCATTACTTACGCATGTAAAATACACTTTAAGGTTAGTTTTGCTTGGTACGATGTTCTAGGTGTATTTATGCATACAAAGGCTAGTATGTCAAAATATATTATGATAATTCATATTCACATGATACAATTTGGGTTTGGTTTTGCTTGATATGCTATTCTGGATGTATTTATGCATACAGGCATTTAAGCTTATGTAGGAATATATTATGATAGTTTATGATAATTCACTTTCTCATGATACACAATGAGAACTTTAAGTGTTCTTCGTTTGTTATTCAATTTAAAGAATACTCATTTATATGCATGTATGTGTCTACTTAATACATCTAGTATAACTCAAATTTCATTAAGGAGACGCATACTTCACATGCACAAGTTAAACTTATGAGCGTTTATAGCATGGTTTATAGTACCCGTTTTTTCATCATAAATCGCGAGCCACAAATGTATAAATGTTGAAATATAAACATGTATACAATTTAAATATGATTTGCAAAGCATATTGCTCAATAAATTATGCATATTGTTATTCTGGTGTGATAAGCCATTTGTCACATCGAACACCCAAGATGCTGGTGATAATATCATATGCTTTTGCGTAAGATAATTAGGGGTACATGTTTCATAATGTTGTGATATTTTTCTATTTTCAATCACATCAATGATAATTTATAAAGGCAAATCAAACCTGCCCAATGTGTTAGGCCTGCGTTTCAAGGATACATTTTGTAATTATTAGTACTTACTAACAAGTTTTACACATGCGCCTTTATTTGTATAGATACATTTATAACTAAATGTAAGGTATTCATGGGTGGCTTGCATAGATAGAACATACACAATGTTCTTGGACGGTGCGGACTATTTCACATGACCTGTGTCGTTGATTGAATGGTCCTTTTTCGTGATTTAATCTTTGTTGGCTGCCTCGCTACGGGTCTGTTCTTTCGCCTGCTACGGGTGATTGTGTTTCGGTGGTCGGGTGAATGGCGTACGTTTCTTTGTTGCTAGGTGAGACAAGCATTAATGCCTTTCCTGCCTGGCGGCACGTAGTGTGCGCGGTTTGCTTTCTGGCTGTCGGGATGCAGTTATTCGTGGTGGGTGGGTTGAATGGCTTTGAGGCGGGGCGCTCGTCTGGGCTTAGTGCATTGGATTCGGTTTCGTGTGTTCTTGAATTATATGCCAACAAGGTTCTGGCTCGTACATACAGCTGCTCGTACTCTGACTGTTGTCAATGTCTCCCATAATTTGTTTAGTCTAATCACGAGTGCAAATTAGACCTTTCTGTTGGTTAAGTTTAGGATCTTTTTTCTTCTTTTTTTTTAAAAGAAAGTTTTACATATTACATTACATGAGGTTATTTAAAAACATAAATGATATTGCATGTTTAAAGTGCGCATTAGATTGAGCTTAATCTCTATACTTTTTCTTTTAAATTCGATTCTCTATGTTCACAATTCATGAGAAAGTTATGAGAATACCAAAGAGATAACTCGATATACTTGCATAATTAATTTGAAAAGCTGTATTAATGTCCCATGGGCTACAACACTTTGCTTTTGAGACCTGTAAGTGATTATGATTATGTTGCCATTTTTACCTTTACTTATGTTTTCTTACAACACTTTTATTTTCAGCACTAGCACAACCATGTACACAAGAACGTACACACGTTCACAGAATTACATGCACAGACTCACACTTCCACACATGGACAAAAACTCACACAGCGTGCTCTCTGTGGTTTTTCTTGTATACTTGAGATATTCCAGAATTCTTAATGATTTTTCATAACGCAAATTTTGACCAAGGTTTGATAAATGTTGAAAGCAAGTATTATACAGTAGAAGAATTTAATTCTAGTTTTAATTCATCCAATAATAACGATCAAATGTACGATGATTCAAACTCCATGAATCTTCAAGCCAATCCTGACTTTAGCCTATTTCACGTTAATAGTAGAAGTATGAATAAGAATTTTGAGTCCGTACAAGAACTTTTTTTACAATTAAATAACTTCCAGTTTTCCATAATAGGCTTATCTGAAACTTGGCTCCATAACAATTCCCCACCTCTATTTAATATACCAAACTATCACATGATTCGTTCTGATCGTGACAATGGTAGAGGGGGCGGAGTAGCGCTATACATACATAATCATTTTAAAATTAAAGTTAGGTCTGACTTACACACTGAAGGTGCTGAAGATTTATATATTGAAATATTAAATGATAAAACCAAAAACATAATAGTTGGCATAATGTATAGACCCCCTAATCATAATGTAGACATTTTCTTGGACAATTTTGATAGATGTCTTGATACTGTTTCCCGAGAAAATAAAGAAGTTTATATAATGGGCGATTTTAACATTAATCTTTTAAATTCTGATGATAACCACATTGTGAAATTTAGTAGTACACTGCAATCTTACGCATTTAACCCACATATTGATAAACCAACAAGAATTTCATGTATTTCTCAAACTCTCATTGACAATATTTTTTCGAATGTAGCTCATAACAATTTTACAAATGGTCTGTTGTATTACGATATTTCTGACCATTTACCGATATTTATTATTTCTAAAGTTCACCTTGTTAAAAAAATTACTAAAAATAATTGTGCAATGCATAGAAAACAAACAAAACATAATATTGAATCATTAAACTTTGATTTAGCCAAAGAAGATTGGGTCGAGGTATTATGTGTATCTGACGTAAATGTAGCATATGAAAAATTTCTAGAAATTGTATTACATTATTATCATAAGAATATACCCCTTGTCAAAATAAAAAAAGGTAAAAAGGCCAAACAACCATGGATTACTAAGGGTATTTTGCGTTCCATAGTCGCCCGTAATAAGTTGTATAAGGAAGCCCTTACAAGTCAATGTAACGACAAGCTTAAGAAGTATAAAACGTATAGGAATCATCTTACATCTCTTATACGATTGTCTAAGAAGTTATATTATTCTAACAACATAGAAAGTAATAAAAGTAACAATAATTTATTATGGAAAACTGTAAAGGAACTCTTAGGCAAGAAAAAGACAGAAAGTAATAAATGTTTCTTAATTGATGAACAACAAATAACAGATCCAATTAAAATTTCAAAAGCTTTTAATGAGTATTATATAGATGTAGGCCCTAATTTAGCAGCTAATATTGATTCAGGTGACATGGACTACAATAAGTCCTTGAATTTCCCACGTGAAAATTCCTTATTTCTTACTCCAACCAATGATTATGAAATTATTAATGTAGTTCAACACCTTAATTCTACAAAATCTAGTGGCCATGATAGTATAAGTGTTCACTTATTGAAACAAATAATCTTTAATATGGTAACCCCCCTGACATATATATTTAATTTATCAATTTCAACGGGTGTATTCCCACATTTGCTTAAAATCGCTAAAGTGATTCCTATTTATAAAAAGGACGACTCCTCAGTAATAAGTAATTATAGGCCAATTTCATTATTACCAAGTATCTCTAAAATTCTCGAAAAAATAATATATAAAAGACTTAACACTTTCTTACAAAAAAATAATTCATTGATTCCTAACCAGTTCGGATTCAGAATTGGTCATTCTACCGATTACGCAATTCTGCATATGTATGATAAAATAATTGAGGCTTTTGCGAACAGTGAACATATTGTTGGAGTATTTATGGACTTGTCAAAAGCTTTCGATACGATTGATCATAAAATATTAATACATAAATTACAATACTATGGCGTAAGAGGTCAAGCTCTTTCATGGTTCACTAATTATTTGCAAGACAGACAACAATACGTATCTTTCCAAAATCATGAATCAACACAATTAACAATTAAATGTGGAGTACCGCAAGGATCTATATTGGGTCCATTGCTATTTATTATTTATATAAATGATATTATTGAAACCTCTTCACTTTTAAATTTTATCATCTTTGCTGATGATACGAGTATTTCTTATTCCCATAAAAACTTTGATACGCTCATAGCGCGGTTAAACTGTGAATTAATGAAAATTTCTAGGTGGTTTAAATCTAATAAATTGTCATTAAACCTTAGTAAAACAAATTTCATTCATTTTAAACAGACCAACGTACATGATATGAGAAATTGTAATATTGAGATTGATGGCTTGCCTCTCATTGAAAAACAATCTGTTAAATTTTTAGGAGTCTCTATTGACTCTCATCTAAATTTTAATGAGCATATACGTAATATACATACATCAATATCAAGGAATATTGGAATACTGTATAAGTTAAAACAAATTCTTTCTGAAAGATCTATGATTATATTATACAATTCTCTAATTTTATCACATGTGATTTATTGTAATATTGTATGGGGTAATTGTAGCTTAACAAGAATTAATTCCTTATTTTTGCTTCAAAAGAGAGCGATTCGCATGATCACTAACTCACATTATATATCACACACGGAACCTTTATTTCAGCGTTTAAAAACATTAAAAATACAAGATATCCACATTTTTCAGACATGCATTTTTATGTATAAATATTCTCATAATCAATTACCATCCCTATTTCACAATATTTACAGTTTAAACTCAAACATTCACACATACCCCACACGTTGTTCAACAAATTATCACTTAGAAAATCCTAAAATACTTTTAGCACAAAAATCAGTAAGACATCATGGACCAGATGTTTGGAACTCCTTACCAAATTCAATAAGGCATTGTTCATCTCTCTATTCTTTTAAAGCATCTCTCAAAAAAACTCTTATATCGAAGTATCTACATAACTGATTTCAACATGCAGTAGGCAATTGTCAAATTTCGGTCACATTGCAACTCAGTTTTGCAAATTTTGTTTTCTATTTCGTATTTCTTAATTTCCTTTATTGTAAAGGCTGTATTTGTTTCTACTCGACTATACCACACAGAGCTACGTACACTTCCACTATTTGTTACAAACACATACAAACACGCACGCTCGCGTGCACGTGCACACACACACACACACACACACACCCACGCATGCACACACACACACACACAATATATATATATATACACTTGCACAACACACTCACCAACTCATACACAAAGATCGCTTGAACACTTTTTCATTTTAAGTTTTACCTTAAGATTTTTTTTTTTGTTTTGTTCTTGTTTTTTTTTTGTTTTTTGAGGCCGCCATCCTTGTCAAGCTTTGCTTATGATTGCGGTCTCCTGCACTTTTCCACCAGAATAGTTAGGATAATACTTTAAATTTATGATAATATGTTATGGAAATAATAAGTTTCGTTATTATAATTATGTACATATATTATGTAAAAAAACATTTTGACATGAAGAAATTATTGTTTGTTTATGTTGTATTATACCTTACATGTATATTATGTTATTTGTTATTCAGTTATATTTTATTTGGAAAAAATGCAGAAATAAAATCAAAATCAAAATAAGTTGCAGCTAACTCATCATAACTGTCGATGACTTTCTGCGGGTCTCCACTGACTGGTCGAGCTTTCGTGAGCTCTCGGTAGTGCATCGCTAACTCTTCGGAATTCTCCGCCATCTTTCGTGCATTCGGCTTTAATAATTAATAAACAAAAGGGGGAGAATAACAGGCACAAGACAAATCTTAGATATTGCTCAATGGGTGTGTGAAAAAGAGCTTAAAGTTTAATTTTTCTTTTGTTGTTATTACAAATTTTTAAAAAGCATTTTAGGTGGAAATTAATTTACAATAAAAGGAGAAAAGGTGACATGGGAGAGAAGAGATGGGAGAGGAAGCAGAGAGAGAGAGAGAGAGAGAGAGAGGGAGATAGAAGGGGGTGCGGGAAAGAACAGACATATTTATGGCCGGAGTGCAGCGAGAGAGATGGGGGGGGGGCGGCGGCCGGGGGGGGGGGGGGTGTGAGAGGGGAGAGGTGACAGAGGGAGAGAGAGAGATAAAGAGGGAAGAAATAACAGGCATATGGAATGCAGAGAGAGAGAGAGAGGGGAGGGGAGGGGAACAAAGATAGAGAGAGAGAGAGAGAGAGAGAGAGAGAGGGGGGGTACGTAATTCGCTAAACACGTCTTCTGACCAATATGAACAAAAATTATCTTTACCAGAAAGAATTTGTCATAATAAACACGATCACAGATTTCCCCCAAAATCAACCTTGGGCAATTTCTAGAGCAATGTGCATGAACTTGAAATGGCCTATGACCATAACGACGTAATCCAAACATAAATTATTCGGACAATAAGCCTTAAAACTGTCCTTGAGTTAGTTTTGTGAAAGTCTTTGTGATCATTTTAATGTAATGCAATGTAATATAATTCAACAGGTGAATGCCAGCTCAGTACGTCTTCTCCATTTTTAACCCCGGCCCCCTTTTAAAAACAGTATAATTATGAAGCCTCTGATTAAATATTTTTACTTTACCTTTATATGACTGAAGTTTATCTCGCTTAGCGTCAGATGTTTTAATAATTGGTTACTCTTCTCGATCACGATGCGACTCGCTGAGCAGCCGACATAGATTCAGTGGTCACCTGACTCGATCCTTGACAGTGCATGAATATAGGACAGTACATACGTGAAACACATTCAAGATTCAGCTAGTTGTATATAATCATACGTGTAGTTCAAGGTTCAAGCAATGCAATCGGAGCTCTAATTCAAGAGTTTGTATTTTTGCAGTCAAGAAAGACACCGAGTTCTACACGTAGCTATGTATGATAATGTATTGAGTTCTACACATACGTATTTGCACCGCCGGAGTTATTTATAACGTTTCTTTAGCTGAGTAGGTATAGTAATGAACTTGTATTTATACAGCCGCGGCTTGTGCTAGCCCGGCTCGATTCGGTATACGGTTAGGTATGATGTCTCCACCATTTTATTTGTGTGACGTCATCATAGATATCGACTTTGACCTTCTTGTCTACCCAGAAGCGGATCTAGAGGGGGGGTTGGGGGGTTGCAACCCCCCCCTTGGGCGGCCCCCCCCCCCAAAAAAAAAAAAAAAAAAAAAAAAAGAAAGAAAAAAAGAAAGAAAAAAGAACGCACGCTGGAGAGAAACCCTTTCAAGTGCAAATATTGTGAGAAGATATTCAACTCATCTGGTAACTTAACCAAACACATGATAACTCTGGATATAACTATGTATTCAACTGTTACTTGATTTAAAAAGACGTTATCATGCACTGCTTTTAATGGTCTCCATTGTGTTAATAGATGCCAGGAAAACATCACTTACGGGGTTCAAATAAACACCCCCCAAAAAATCGGCTCGCCGCTTCGCGGCTCGTGGACGATGCTCCGCATCGTCATTATTTTTGGTCAACCCCCCCCCCCTTAGCAAAAAGCTAGATCCGCCCCTGCTACCATGCAGTGCAACCAGGGGCGTCGCTAGACCTTTTTCAGTGGGGGGGGGGGGGGGGTGTAGAGGCCAGGCGCGGATCCAGGATTTCTTAGGGGGGGGCCCACTTTTTTTTTTGGTCCGAAAAAAAATCGTAACGACTCAGCCAGCCGCTAAATAAGCGGGGGGGGGGGGGGGAGAGGAGAGGGGACACTTTTTTTTGTTTTGGTCTCGAAATTTGAAAAATTGACATTTTGTTCCATTGGGGGGGGGGTGAGTTCACCTTTTTTAGGTCAGCCATTGGCATTTTTTTTTTTTTTTTTTTTTTTTTTTAAATCACAGAAAGGGGGGGGGGGGTTTGCTCCAAAATACACACATAAAAAACCGAAGGGGGGAGGGTCAACCCCCTAACCCCCTCCCCCCCCCCCCATTCCGTACGTGCCTACTCGTCTGAAAATAGTTTTTCCCCTCCCGCGCAAAGCGCGGAAGCTTTTACGTTTCATTAAATCATTAGAAAAAGAAGACGATTCGTTGTACAGTTTTTTACTCTTAATCCTCGTCTTAATTCATCCCCCTCTCCCGCGCAAAGCTCGGAAGCTTTTACGTTTCATTAAATCATTAGAGAAAGAAGACGATTCGTTGTACCGTTCTCGACTCTTAATCCTCATCTAAATTCAGTTTTCCCCTCCTCCCTCCCGCGCGAAGCGCGGAAGCTTGTACGTTTCATTAAATCATTAGAGAAAGAAGACGATTCGTTGTACCGTTCTCGAAAATAATCCTCGTCTGAATACAGCTTTTACGTTTCATTAAATCATTAGCGAAATAAGACTATTCGTTGTACCGTTATGACTTTTAATCCTTGTCTAAATTCAGTTTCCCCCCTCCCACGCGAAGCGCGGAAGCTTTTACGTTTCATTAAATCATTAGCGAAATAAGACGATTCGTTGTACCGTTCTCGACTCTTAATCCTTGTCTAAATTCAGTTTTCCCCCCGCTTCGACGTTTCATTAAATTTTTAGAGAATGAAGACGATTCGTAATTCCGCTCTCGAAAATAATTTAGTTTCCGCCACCCGCGCGAAGCGCCGAAGCTTTTACTTTTCACTAAATCATTAGAGAAAGAGGAAGATTCGTCGTACCGTTCTCGACTCTTAATCCTTGTCTTAATCAATTCTTCCCCCCCCCCCCCCTTCCGCGCGAAGCGCGGAAGCTCCGACGTTTCATTAAATTATTATAGAAAGAAGACGATTCGTTGTACCGTTCCCGAAAATTATCCTCGTCTGAATTAAGTTCCCCCCGCCCTCCTCCGCGCGTAGCGCGGAAGCTTTGACGTTTCATTAATTCATTAGAGAAAGAAGACGATTCGTTGTACCGTTCTCGACTCTTAATCCTTGTCTGAATTTCAAATATGTTCTTTGTCTATTCCCTTTTCTTCCTACGTCCTCTTCCTTTACACTCCTCTCTTTTTTGGCCGGCGTTTATTGGGGGACCACCACCGCCCCCCTGGCTACGCGCCTGCTGTCAGATGAACATAATTATGTTGATAATTGTCCGCCCCGGAAGCTCAGGGGTTTAAGGTTTTAATTTACGGTCAGATTAGCATGCAGTGGTCCGCCTTAGCGCCCTAGACGGGGTCCAGGGGGCAGAGCCCCGGAAGTTCAGGAGTTTAGGCATTTAATTACGGTCAGATGAGCATTATTTTGATACCTAATTGTTACAATGGCAAGTCACTAATTGGCTTGGGGTTCAGGGGGCGGAGCCCCGGAATCTCAAGGGTTTTAGGCACTCTTTACGGTCAGATGAGTATCGAGGGGCCCGCCTAAGGGCTCTTGGTTGGGTCCAGGAGCTCAGGGGTTTTAGGCGTTTAATTACGGTCAGATGAGCATTTTTGATACCTTATTATTTGTGACACTAGCAGGACACTATTTGGCGTGGGGTCCAGGGGGCAGAGCCCCCAGAAGCTCAGGGGTTTTAGGCGTTTAATTACGGTCAGATGAGCATTTTTGATACCTTATTATTTGTGACACTAGCAGGACACTATTTGGCGTGGGGTCCAGGGGGCAGAGCCCCCAGAAGCTCAGGGGTTTTAGGCGTTTAATTACGGTCAGATGAGCATTTTTGATACCTTATTATTTGTGACACTAGCAGGACACTATTTGGCGTGGGGTCCAGGGGGCAGAGCCCCCAGAAATCAGGGGTTTTAGGCATTAAATGACCGTCATATGAGCATCTAAGGGCCCGCCTTAGGGCCCTAGGTGAAATCCAGGGGGCAGAGCCCTTAGGATTTTAGGCATTAATTTTAATCATGGTCAGATGAGCATTTTTGATACCTTATTATTTGTGACACTAGCAGGACACTATTTGGCGTGGGGTCCAGGGGGCAGAGCCCCCAGAAATCAGGGGTTTTAGGCATTAAATGACCGTCATATGAGCATCTAAGGGCCCGCCTTAGGGCCCTAGGTGAAATCCAGGGGGCAGAGCCCTTAGGATTTTGGGCATTAATTTTAATCATGGTCAGATGAGCATTTTTGATACCTTATTATTTGTGACACTAGCAGGACACTATTTGGCGTGGGGTCCAGGGGGCAGAGCCCCCAGAAATCAGGGGTTTTAGGCATTAAATGACCGTCATATGAGCATCTAAGGGCCCGCCTTAGGGCCCTAGGTGGAATCCAGGGGGCAGAGCCCTTAGGATTTTAGGCATTAATTTTAATCATGGTCAGATGAGCATATTTTGATACCCCATTATAATGTGACACTGGCAGTTAACTATTTTTTCTTTCTCGCTCTCTTTCTTTCTATTTCTCTTTAAAATACTTTTTCAAAGAAAGTGTGGGGGAGGGGCTCGAGGATCCCGATCCCTGCCGTTCCGCGGGCCCCGATATGTAGGCATCTCAAGAAGCATTTTCTTGCCTGGCTTTAAATTTAGGAATTTGTCATTTTCCAACAAACGCATGAAGTGAGAAAAATTATCTCATTTCAGCATTATTTGTTAACCACCGTTATGGAATTATAAATAAACCACGTTTGAATGCTATTTCTCCAACCCCCCCCCCCCTCCCCTATTAGTATGCCAGTGCCCCCCCCCCCCCCCCCCTCCGATCTACACCTTGCTGGCGGGAAAATTGCAACTGATATCCCCTTTCTTTTCTTTTCTTCTTCCTATTTTGTCCTTACCTTTATCTCCTCTTTATCTTTTTTCTTTCCCTTTCCTTCCTTCTCTTTTATTTTTTTTATTGGGGGGGGGGGGGGGGGCGGGAGGGGGAGGCAAGTCCTTTCCCCCCCCCCCCCGATCTCCTTCTTCCCTCTTTTCTTTTCTTCTTCCTCTTCTTTTTTTCCCTTTCTCTCCTCTTTCCCTTCTTTTCCTTCTCTCTCTCTCCTTTTTTTTTTTTTTTTTTTTGCGGGGGGGGGGGGGGGGGCCAAGGCACGCTCGGCCCCCCCCCCCTGGATCCGCGCCTGGTAGAGGCCACTGATTACCGACAGAACTAGCCACCAATTACCGACAAAATTTAATGTCCCAATGCCTACAAATTTAACCCTATAAACCCGGAGCCGAAGGCTGAATGGACGTTTCATTAAATTGTTAGAGAAAGCAGACGATTCGCTGTTCAGTTCTCGACTCTTTATCCTTATCTGAATTCAGTTCCCCCTCCGAAAGCTTAGACTTTTCATTGAATTATCACAGAAAGAAGACGATTCATCTTCCGTTCGCAACTCTTAACCCTAATTGTCTGAATTCAGTTTCCCTCCTCCCGCGCGAAGCGCGGAAGCTTTGACGTTTCCTTAAATTATGAGAGAAAGCAGACGATTCGATGTACCGTTCGCGACTCTTAACCCTAAATGTCTGAATTAGTCTCCCCCTCTTGCGCGAAGCGCGGAAGCTTTGACGTTTCCTTAAATTATGAGAGAGAGCAGACGATTCGTTATACTGTTCTCGACTCTTTATTCTTATCATAATTCAGTTTTCCCCCTCCCGCGCGCAGCGCGAAGGCTTAGACGTTACATTGAATTATCACAGAAAGAAGACGATTCATTTAACGTTCGCGACTCTTAACCCCAATATTCTGAATTCAGTTTTCCTCCTACCGCGCGAAGCGCGGAAGCTTTGACATTTCCTTAATTTATGAGAGAAAGCAGACGATTCGCTGTTCTGTTCTTGACTCTTTATCCTTATCTGAATTCGGTTCACCCTCTCGCGCGAAGCGCGGAAGCTTTGACGTTTCCTTAAATTATTAGAGAAAGCAAACGATTCTTACTACTGTTCTCGACACTTAATCCTTGTCTGAACTCAGTTTCCCCCTCCCGCGCGCGGCGCGAAAGCTTAGACGTTCCCTTAAATTATCAGAGAAAGAAGACGATTCGTATTACCGTTGTCGACTCTTAATCCTTGTCTGAATGAAGTTGTTCCCCCTCCCGCGCAAATCACGGAAGCTTTGACGTTTCCTTAAATTATTAGAGAAAGCAGACGATTCGTACTATTCTCAACTCCTCATCCTTGTCTGAATTCAGTTTTCCCCCTCCCGCGCGCAGCGCGAAAGCTTAGACTTTTCATTGAATTATCACAGAAAGAAGATTTACCGTTCGCGACACTTAACCCTAATTGTCTGAATTCAGTTTCCCTCCTCCCGTGCGAAGCGCGGAAGCTTTGACGTTTCCTCAAATTATGAGAGAAAGCAGACGATTCGATGTACTGTTCTCGACTCTTATTCCTTATCTGAATTCAGTTCCACCTCCCGCGCGAAGCGCGGAAGCTTTGGCGTTTCATTGTCTGAATTCAGTTTTCCCCCGGAAGCTTTGACGTTTCATTAAATTATTAGAGAAAGAAGACGTTTCGTTGTACTGTTCTCGACTCTTGATCCTTTTCTGAATGAAGTTTCCCCCTCCCGCGCGAAGCGTGGAAGCTTTGGGGTTTCATTAAAATATTAGAGAAAAATGACTATTTGCTGTAACGTTCTTGACTCTTAATCTATATTTGAATTTAGTTTCCCCGAAAATTTTAAACCTCTGAATTCTTTAGCTGATATTATAGGAAAGTGAAACTTCGAGAAAATGCAAGTGTTATAATTGCAGTCTATCTCGAAGTCGTCACAGCGAATGAAAAGTCACAATTCGTAGGAAAAAAAAAACTATGTCGGCCGACCGACATTATACATCTCACCGACTTCAAACTTCTGCATTGATATAGTACACGAGGATCGAGCAAGAATGCCGACACAGCTGACCCGACACAACAACATATTTATGCGTGTCTTTTTTGCTCCGAGACGACTCTACCCAATTAACAACTGCCCTCTCTCTTTTACTTCCACCCCTCCTGTCTGAGGCTCCTACCTCCCCCTCTCTCTCCTCTCTTTCCCTTTTCTCTCTTTTCTTCTCTTTTTTTACTTTTCTCCTTTTCTTACTTTTTCTTTCTTTTCCTTTCTTTTCTCTCCTCCTTTTTTCTTCTTTTTTCTCCTTCTTTCTTCTCTCCTCTTTCCTTTCTTTTCCTTTATTTCTTTCTTTTCTTTCCTTCTCTTTTTTCTTTTCTTTCCCTTTCCCTCTCTTTTTTCCCTCCCCCTTTTCTCTTTTTTCCCGACGGCAGCGCAATTTTATCTACAATATCCCGACAGGTGGGGGGGGGGGTGTCGCACCCCCCACTCCCCCCCCCCCTTTGGAGACGCCCCTGGATCCATGCATCTCATTTCTCTAAGATTTTCCCCTTTCTCTTCTTGTTTTGTCCTCCTCTATATTAGAACAACCTCTTCTCTCTCTCTCTCTCTCACCCCCCCCCCCTCTCTCTCTCTTCTCTCTCTATTCCCCCCTCTCTCTCTCTTCACTCTATCTATTCCCATCTTTCTCTTCCTCTATCGTCGTTAATATAAATCTAGGTTTTATTCATCATAGAATTTTAGATTATCTCGTATTTTCCCTGGATAGGAAGATACACATATTATCTTTTTTCAAACAGTCAGGACCCAAAAAATATAAAGAACTACATAAATTATATAGGCCTATAGTATATATACATTTTTTTAATGGGAAAAACTTAAATACCATCCATCAAAAATCGACTTAAATGAAGGAAAACAAATAATATAATAATAATTAAGAGTTAGATAAAACATATTGCTTGTGATCATAATTAAACTGTTTTTATTCTACATGCACACGGAAATAAGCAAAATGCAAAAGCAAAACAGCAAGGATTGTGTTTTTAACTTGATTTAATTTGGTTTTAATTTCTGATTTGCAACAAATATACATAGACATACATTTGGTCAAAGGAACTCACAAAATAACATCGAGGTTAGTCCAATTATCCAATAGATACGGACATAGTTATCTAACATTGATATTTATTTACACCTTTAGTTAGACGTGATATTTACTACGTACAATATTCACACAAAATTTTTGTTAATCACTTTTTAGGCCGTTTTGGGGTATTTACACTTTTGTTTTCCAAGTGGAATAATTATTAAATCATTAACTGTTACATAATCTACACATTGAACCGGTTTTAGCCGTCTTATCCAATTGAACTTTTCTTGAAGGGGTTTAAAATGCTACTAAATTGAAGGAAAAATGAAAATGATTGAGGGGAAGAAAGTATGAAAATGATAAAGTAATATTGAAAAACAGGTAATTGAGGTCATCGTTATGCGTGTCACGTGTTATTCGTTAACAATGAAAAGACTGCGCTACGCGCTTGGGGGTAAGCGCTTGATTGTTACGTCATCAAATGCTGCCACAGAAACTAGTGCTGCGCGTTCTCTTGCGTTTTCCAAACATTCTCATTTCTGACCTGTCAGAGCTGATACTATTGCTAATTTCTCTCCGAGAAAAAAGGCTTTTCTGAAATATTCAAAGTGATCTTTGATCGAATTCATCATGGGTACTTTACAGAGCAAGTACCAGGGACGCTACAAAAATTTGAAGAATAAGAAAGATGCGGTAAGATTGGACAAAAGAAATAGAAAAACTTTTGCATCTCAGTTACCTTGTAATGACTTTGACTTTACAATGAAGCATTGCAAGATACAATGAATAGGTCACCTGTACATTTCCATTACAGGGCTGAGTACCAAATGACTAAAAAGTATTAACTGAAAACAGATTAGATTATTTGAATGACGCAATATCTCGATAGTGTTTAAACAAAATATTATGCTTGATCAAATAAGGTATTTCGTTTTATTTCTCCAATTAGCATTAAGGTTTAACAGAAACGTTAACAATCAAACTTCATTTCAGAGTTAAAGATTTTTTTTTTTTTGAAACGCTTTATTAAAGACAAGGTATATACTGAAGTTGAGGGGCTTTAATATAGAAAAGCAAGGTTTAACATGACAATGATTATGAATTCAATGAATAAATTAGAACTCATAGTACGGTTAAATTTGATCGTCCTCAGATTCAGCATCATGAGCCAACTGGGAAAAACGAAACCGAGACAGAAGGTAATTAATATTATGTAGAAGTAAAACATCTTTGTTTCGTACCTTACAGGAATTAAAAATAACTTTCAAATAAAACCAAAGGTGCACGGCGAGGCGGTATTTCCTTCATTGTTTTGTCCTTCCCCCCCCCCCCCCCCTCTCTCTCTCTCTCTCTCTCTCTCTCCCTCCCTCCCTCTCTCTGGTATTATGATATCATGTAGATGCACTTGAGAATACTTGGCAAATAATAATAACGATAATATTACATTTATAAAGCGCCTTTTCATTAGATACAAAGCAAACAAAATAAATCAATATCAATGACATGAAATAACTCTCTCACTCTCTCTTCTTCTTCAATTTTGAGTACATACCTCTTTACAGAGTATTATCGTACTATAATGGGGTGTGTGCAGGTGGACCACTACACCGGGGTTTCTCCCTACTCTTATACGAATAGTGCAGTGGGTTCTTAACGTACAAAGGTATAGTGTCTCCTGAAGACATCCAACCTTTTTTTCACTGCGTCATTGTTACTTTCGAATTATGTATTTATACATGTATTTTTTTCTTTCTTTCTATTTTTTCCTTTAGCCATTGGACATTGTTTCGCTCCCTTGGCCTGCACTGAGGATGCAGATGATATCCCAATGTCTCCTAGTCCGTCTCTATTCTCCATGCCTTCATTTGATGACGTCATCAGACGTATGACGTCAGTCAACCAGAATGCAGATACAACTGACCCAAGTAAAAATTAATTTCCTTTGTTTTTCCTTTTACCCATCCTCATACTCTTATCCCTTTCCCGTTATTTTTTCATTTCACCTTTTCATATCAGAATCTATTTTTACTTTTTTGGCTATATGGATACTTTTGGAATTATATAAATTAGCGAGCATAATTATATTCGCGCAGAACACAAAGCAAAGCAGCTACGCAAACAAAGAAACAACATACAACAATAGCACATAAGCAGAACTCAAGGAGCACTTATGATTGCTGAAATACATTTATTTAAAACTGACTATCAACTTTTTGTCAAGTATACAGGTTGTGGACTACTAAACATGTAAAGCTCCTATTCAAGATAGTTGTATTATGCAATATCTTACTGAGGACGAGCCTTACAAATTGTAATTCTTTCTTCAGATGACTACGACGATGAGTCCATCAACGCCAGCGAGTTTGACGAGGATTCGATCTCCCTATCATGGGCAGCGTCCTTCAACAGTAGTATGGAAATCGACGACCGTATCAACCAAAGTTCCACCGACTTTTTCTCAGAGTATGAGGAAGACGATGACGAGGCAGTCGCGCCTCGGCCTGTGAAGCAGAACAAGAAGAAAACCCGTTCTATCTGTAAGCATTATTATAGACTAGTTTCCATCTGAAATCAAATTTCGTGTTCCTTACGCATTTTATGCTAGATTAACCGTTTCGATTATCATTGTTTAGAGAAAATAACATACATTCTTAGATATTTCTTGATAAATGGATGATATAACTCTAAGCTTTATAGACATATGATGTGCACGTAAGTAAAATATAATGATCACACGCTAAAAGAAGTGTTACATCATTAAATATATATTGTTAGAAGTGTAGTATAAATCATCACTACATCGCTAAAAAGTGTAATCTCCATGTGTAAAATCGACAAGAATATTATTTATTTAAGGAGGAAAAAAACATTCAGCTACAAACACTAGTTGTTTCATCGTTTTAATATTATCAATACGTATTACACTGTATTTCAATGAATGTCCATTTCTCCATTATTCAGTGAAGAGCATTCGCAAACGTCTCCATCGTTATCAAGAGAAGAGAGAGCGAAAGAGACCCAAGGGATGGGTTTGGTGGACTCCAGAGGGCACTCTTTGCGTTTGTGTGAGTAATTATATAGCTTGCGTTAATCTGTATTGATGATATTTGTTACGATATTATTATATTGTAGCTTGAACAATACTATTTTATTTTTTTGTTTTAATGAAGAAAAAAAAGAGGGAAAAAATAAAAAATAAATATAGTGCTTACCCATAAAAAGGACGTCTAGCTATACATGGCTATATGTATACAAACGTGTACTGTGCTATTTGTTATTCAAACTTCAAAAGATTAGTTTGGATAATGTTTATCATAGATACTATATAAATATCAACCATTACGACACATTCTCAAATATTCCTGTCTCTTCTCTCTTTCTCCCGACCTCCCACCCCCCCCCCCCCCTCCTTTCGCTCATCTACCCCAACTCATCGCGTACTCCCTTAAATTATCTGTCTGTCTCCCTCTCTCTCTCTCGCTCTATTTCTGTAACTCTCTCCTATCTCTTTTCTCTCTCTCTTTATAACTATATCTCTGCCTTTCTCTGTCTCTCCCTCTCCAGGATGAGAATGGTGAATTCTATCAAGAGCATCACGTGTTTGATAAGATGAGGTTTCGACGTAATGGAACAGAGATCCTTCGATACTGGGTCCCTGAAGGATGCAGATGCTCAGACTAAAATCGTCTCAAGATCGATATCATCTATCTTGGAACAAAAGCCATCTCACCTCCGACGATCTCTCTTTGAAAAACCGTGCTTAGATAATTTGGCTTAATAAATTTGAATTGTATATACATTTATATATAAATCACAGTGTTTTATTTTATCTTTACTGGTTGTGTTTATTAAGGTGTCTGTGATCTTAAAAAGCGAGAGATGGAAGAAATAGAAATTGAGAGAAAAATGAAGAACAAGAAAAATGATGAAGAGAAAAGCAAAAGAATAGGGGAAATATAATGGCCATAAGCTGACTAGCCTATGTCCATTACACTGTACTCATTTTTTGACAACAAAACTGATTAAAAAGTTTTCACATTGATAAATCTACTTTTGGAAAATAGTTTTTATAAGTAAAAGGTTCATATTAATTACAGGTATAAGTAAATATCAGATCTTTCTTTTGCAAAAATAGATACAAAACCGGCAAAAAGAGGTGCAAAACTTTTCAAATCTGTCACCTATTTACATCATGTTTGAGCACAAAGGTACGCAGAACCTGAAGTCCTTTTTGAAAAGAGCAACTTCCCCTTCTTACAAATCAGATAGATGCCTCTATCAAAATCTCATAGGTGCCCATTTTCCTTTGTAATGAGTACACCTTTTCGCTATCACAAGTGCCCCTATAGGGGGAAGTGGTGGGTGGAAGAAGCATGTTCATAATAACATATTTTTTTAATTACACAGATTAAAAGTTGATTAGTAAAACACTAACCATGTACAAAATACATCAAATACAAACATAATAACCCATGCTTTATGATCTGCATATTATAATGCCCTTTACATTGTACGTAAAGTAGACATATATAACAATGCTTCTGTGTTGACATGAGCGATAATTAGTGCAAGAGCTAATTAACTTATAACATATTAAGTTTATGCCAACTGTATTAAGTTTCAATTGGATACAGTTGAAACCAATAGCCTACAATTGGTTTCAACTGGAATCAGTTGAAGCCAATTGGTCAATTTTAAACCAGTTGGTTTCAACTGGTTCCAGTTGAAACCACTGATTAGGCAACTGGAACCAGTTGAAACCAATTAGGCAACTGGTTTCAATTGGAACCAGTTGTTCCAATTTCCCTATTGAAACCAGTTGGCAACTGGTTTCAATTGGTTTTGCTCCAATTGGTTTCAACTGGATTTTGGTCCTGGGTTGACGTCGATGATCCCCAAGCAAGAGTCGCCTTGACGTCGATGATCAACGACCAAACGTCGTATTGACGGCGTTGATGTATTCTTTGGTGGGAACTGGATTCCTTTTCGAGCGAGTCACGTACTCGAGATACGAGACTGACTGGCGATGAAGTCAACAAATGCCTGCATAGAGTAAGAAAACATATTATAATAATTATACAAATCATTCTTTCATCAACTCATCGTTAGCTCAATCGGTAAGGACAGCGTGTTACTAATAGAACACTGGCAGGACACTAATTGGCGTGAGGTCCAGCGGGCGCAGCCCCCAGAAGCTCAGGGGTTTTAGGCATTTGATTACGGTCAGATGAACATATGAAGTTATGAGATGAAGAAGCTAAAGAAAAGGCTCACGTGAAAGTTCTATGGGCCGTCAAACGCACCTGTTTCGATCTTTACTCCAACTTCTTGCAGCAGAGCGTGTACCTTGGAAGAGCTGACATCAATCATGAAATTATGTCTGATCTCACGCAAGTCCAAAATGAAAAATCTCTAAGTAAATGAAAGAAGAGAGGTATGAATTCAAATGGAGAGTGAAAGGGGTAATGATTCGATGGAGAGTGAGAGGTGTAAGGATTCGATGGAGAGGGAGAGGGGTAATGATTCGATCATGGAGAGGGAGAGGTGTAAGGATTCGATGGAGAGTGAGAGGTGTAAGGATTCGATGGAGAGGGAGAGGGGTAAAGATTCGATGGAGAGTGAGAGGTGTAAGGATTCGATGGAGAGTGAGAGGTGTAAGGATTCGATGGAGAGGGAGAGGGATAATGATTCGATGGAGAGTGAGAGGGGGTAATGAAAATTCGATGGAGAGTGAGATAGGTATACATTCGATGGAGAGTGAGAGAGGTATACATTCGATGGATGTAGAGAGATAAATACTAGATGTATGAATGAAATCGATGGAAATGTATATCTTGAGGTAAGGATTCCATTCCTCATTCCTATAGAAAGAAAGTCAAAGAGTCAAAATTCCAAAAAATACTTTAAAGGAAATCAAAACCTTCATACTAAGTTACTTTTATTGTAAAGTTTAAGATATTTGAAAAATATCAGTGAAAGTTTGAACAAAATCGGGCAAGGAATAGGGAAGTAAGAGCTTTTTGAAATGACTAGTCACTAGAGGGCGGTATTCAATTTGATGACATCATCTGTGAACAACTCTCCATGCCTTTTGTACATAAAATTTCATGTTTTTCCTTCTTTCTTGTGATTGAGATAATGTACTCCCCTGGAAGCATTATATAGAATGCAAAATGATATTCTACTTCACATGTTTTGAAGTTGGATCAAGAACACAAATAAATACGAAGAAAACAAAAAAATTGTGAAATTGTATATACAAAAGGCATGGAGAGTTGTTCACAGATGATGTCATCAAATTGAATACCGCCCTCTAGTGACTAGTCATTTAAAAAAGCTCTAACTTTCTTATTCCTTGCCCGATTTTGTTCAAATTTTCACTGATTTTATTCAAATCTTTTAAACTTTACAATAAAAGTAACTTAGTATGAAGGTTTTGGTTTCCTTTAAGTTAAATTCACATAGAAACACGTGTTGTAAGTCACTTTTTGCTTGAAAAAAAAAACAAAGTCCGCAATGAAAAATCTCTATGTAAATTTAAAAATGTCAAAATCCCATAGACACACGTGTTATAAGTTAGTCGTTCTCCATAACAAACTTCCATTCATTTTGTACACAAAATATTCCCTTTTTTCTCCATTGATATGTGTTATAATAAACTTCCATCCATTTTGTACACGATCAAAAACAATCCCTGTATTCTGCACATTCGCTCTCATTGACCCCTGTACTTAAGGATTTTGTTTCCATGGACTTTAACACGTAATCTCCAAACGGACTTCCAGTACTACTTCCTCCTTCATATTGTTCGAAAACACAGGGTGCTAAACATGTTTTTTTTTATTTGGCCTAAATATGATGTTTTTTTATTTTTAAAATCAAACCTCTGTAAGTCATGCATGCAATTCAGCCATTGGCTGAGACATGTTGATGAATACTTACCATACCTTACCCAGTGGCGGATCCAGGGGGGGGGGGGCACAGGGGGCACGTGCCCCCCTGCCAATTTTTTTTTTAATCGTGCTCAAACTACCCCCCCCCCCCCCCCCCTTCCCCCACTGAGCGAATTTGCGGCCGGCGCGATTTCAATTTTTTCTCCAGCTAGTTACCCTGCACTGCATTGGCATCCAAGTCTTTAGTCCTCTGGACATTGTATATATATATATTTTCCCCTATTTAAAAACAATATGTTTTATATACACACACGCCCACACACATTCTGTATAATATATATGGGAATTAAGAGAAAGAGAGAGAGAGAGAGAGAGGAGAGAGCAAAGAAGAGGGAGGGAGAGAAAGAGAGAGAGATAAAGAGAGGGACAGCAAGAAAGATTTTAATTGGGGATTGGCAGAACATAATACCACCACGAGCAAGACACACAGAGAGAAACCAGTTATATTTCATTTATCTTAAGTGCATTATCTATCATGAACAAGGTTACAAATTGTCCCGGTATATAATTTGAAAAGTTCGTTTGGGTGAACATTATCAGACTATGAAATTAAATATTTGTACCGTCATTTATTTGCTCAATGCATACGTACCTGGTTGCTGGGTACACAATGTAGGCGTCACATTTATCCCACTCACGCCCTTTTCAATGTAAAAAAAAGGTGTTTACTTTAATAGGCAGCACAATGAGCATTCTGCACGTGAGAGCAACCGAGTAAAGTCAGCTAGCAGTAGGATGTCAAACCGCAGCCACGTGTGAAACTCAGTCCAGTATCTAAATCAAAATGGCGATTTCAATCTCTTCCCGGCTCCTAGTCATTTACGTACTCGTCGTCTTAGTCTCGACGATACCGTGCGCAAGGGGTGCCAATTTCCTGACAGGGTTGTTCAATCCTTTAGGCCAAGCCTCGCACATCCGTTTCGTTGGACGAATCACCTCTGGTCTAATTAAACGAGGCCACACTGTAACTCTCCTGGTAGCTGATACCTATGACATACATAGTCTTGACAAGGACAATGCCGTCACAAGGATTCTCACTTTCAAGGTAACCCCTGTACCTTTCCATCGTAACTGCGGAACCTCCCTAAAGGAAAATTAAAACAAGTACCCTATAAGCTAGAAAGCACAAACATCAGAGAAGAAGGCGGATGAAAGGTTGAATGAGATCGGGTACAAAATAGTAAAGTTATTCTTAACCTTAACGTTGCAATCACTATACGCATGTGCACTTCAAATTGGCTGTATCGGAAAAATCTTCACTTGTTTCAACGAAACAAAATGACCAAATTTGATTCAGGAGGGTCTTTTCTTTGTAGACTTCTATTTTTAGTAGTGCGACTAGTGAGAAAGCACCTAGGAGAAAAACATATAAAGTAATTATATTATTGTACACAACTAACGGGAGAGTTGCCCATGACAAATCATCGACTAAATTGCCAATTTGAGATTCTCATAGATTTATGATCTCATATTTCAAATATCTAGTACTCTCTTATTATTGGTCCGATGAAATTCGAACTTCTGCCATTCTGTTTCTCCTATATTTCTGCTTTTATAAAATGAACTCGTTACAAAGGCTATGTTACCATATAAAGACATTGGTGTTGTGTTTATGTTTATTTCAACAGACAACCACGTCGTCGTCAGACTCTGGTCTAAACGTCTTTTCCGAGTCGATGTCCGCAACTCAACAAAACGACGCCAGTTCGATGGGGACGCTAAAAATATTTCTGACCCTGAGAGGTGTCTCCTCGCAGAACTGCGCGGACATGTTTAACGACCAGGACGTCATGAATGAAATCCGAAAGGAAAATTTCGATCTTCTTCTTCTCGAAATGTTCGTACCGTGCGATGCGTTGCTTGCCGAGTATCTTAAGGGTGAGTTTAAATTCATGGTAGAGAAAAGGACAAGGATTAACATAATGTTGTATACAGGGGCGTCGCCAAAGGGGGGGTGTGGGTGGGTGCGACACCCCCCCACCTGTCAGGATATTGTCGGTAAAATTGCGCTGCCGTCGGGAAAAAGAGAAAAGGGGGAGGGGAAAAAAGAGAGGGAAAAAAGGAGAGGGAAAAAAAGAGAGGGAAAAAAAGAGAGGGAAAGGGAAAGAAAAGAAAAAAAGAAAAGGAAAAGAAAAGAAAGAAAGGAAAAGAAAAAGAAAGGAAAAGAAAGGAAAGAAAAGAGAAGAGAGAAAGAGAAAAAAGAAAAAGAGGGAGGAGAGGAAAGAAAGGAAAAGAAAGAAAAGGAAGAAAAGGAAAAAAGAAGAAAAAAGAGTGAAAGGGAAACAAAAGAAACGGGGGATGAAAGAGAGGAGAGAGAGGGGAGGTAAGAGTCTGAGAGAGGAGAAGTGGGAGTAAATGAGAGAAGGGGGTTGTTGGGTGGAGTCGTCTCGTCGAGGGAGCAAGAAAGACACGGGTAAATATGTTGCTGTGTCGGGTCAGCTGTGTCGGTATTCTTGCTCGATCATCGTGTACTATATCAATGCAGAAGTTTGAAGTCGGTGAGACGTATATTGTCGGTCGGCCGACAAGTTTTTTTTCCCTACGAACTGTGACTTCATATCCGCTGTGACGACTTCGAGAGTGACTACAACTGCAATACTTGTATTTTCTCGAAGTTTCACTTTCCTATAATATCAGCTAAAGAAATCAGAGGTTTAAAATTTTCGGGGAAACTAAATTCAACCAAGGTTTAAGAGTCAACAACGGTACGACGAATCGTCTTCCTTTCTTTATATTGTGATGAAACGCCAAAAATTCCGCGCTTCGCCGGAAGGGGAAACTTCATTAAGACGAGTCGAGAACGGTGCAACGAATCGTCTTCTTTCTCTAATAATTTAAGGAAACGTCAAAGCTTCCGCTCTTCGCGCGAGAGTGGGAAACTGAATTCAGACAAATAGGGCTTATTAAAAGTCGTAAACGGTACAACGAATCGTGTTCTTTCTCTAATAATTTGAGGAAACGTCAAAGCTTTCGCGCTTCGCGCGAGAGTGGGAAACTGAAATCAGACAAATAGGGCTTATTAAAAGTCGAAAACGGTACAATGAATCGTGTTCTTTCTCTAATAATTTGAGGAAACGTTAAAGCTTTCGCGCTTCGCGCGAGAGGGGGAAACTAAACTATGAATAGGGCTTAATAAGATTAAAAAACGGTACGATGAATCGTCTTCCTTCCTCTATATTGTGATGAAACGCCAAAAATTCCGAGCTTCGCGCGGAAGGGGAAAACTTCATTTAGACGAGTCGAGAACGTTACAACGAATGGTCTTCTTTCTCTAATAATTTAAGAAAAAACGTCAAAGCTTCCGCGCTTCGCGCGAGAGTGGGAAACTAAATTCAGACGAATAGGGGTTATTAACAGTCGAAAACGGTACAACGAATCGTGTTCTTTCTCTAATAATTTGAGGAAACCTCAAAGCTTTCGCGCTTCGCGCGAGAGGGGGAAACTGAACTATGAATAGGGCTTAATAAGAGTCGAGAACGGTACGATGAATCGTCTTCTTTTCTCTATATTGTGATGAAACGCCAAAAATTCCGCGCTTCGCGCGGAAGGGGAAAACTTCATTTAGACGAGTCGAGAACGGTACAACGAATGGTCTTCTTTCTCTAATAATTTAAGGAAACGACAAAGCTTCCGCGCTTCGCGCGAGAGGGGACTACTCAATTCAGACAAAATTAATAGGGCTTATTTAGAGTCGAAAACGGTACAACGAATCGTGTTCTTTCTCTAATAAATTAAGGAAACGTCAAAGCTTCCGCGCTTCGCGCGAAACGGGGAAACTGAATTCAGACAAAATTAATAGGGCTTGTTGAGAGTCGAAAACAGTACAACGAATCGTGTTCTTTCTCTAATAATTTGAGGAAACCTCAAAGCTTTCGCGCTTCGCGCGAGAGGGGGAAACTGAACTATGAATAGGGCTTAATAAGAGTCGAGAACGGTACGATGAATCGTCTTCTTTTCTCTATATTGTGATGAAACGCCTAAAATTCCGCGCTTTGCGCGGAAGGGAAAAACTTCATTTAGACGAGTCGAGAACGGTACAAAGAATGGTCTTCTTTCTCTAATAATTTAAGGAAACGACAAAGCTTCCGCGCTTCGCGCGAGAGGGGACTACTCAATTCAGACAAAATGAATAGGGCTTATTTAGAGCCGAAAACGGTACAACGAATCGTGTTCTTTCTCTAATAAATTAAGGAAACGTCAAAGCTTCCGCGCTTCGCGCGAAACGGGGAAACTGAATTCAGACAAAATTAATAGGGCTTGTTGAGAGTCGAAAACAGTACAACGAATCGTGTTCTTTCTCTAATGATATGAGGAAACGTCAAAGCTTTCGCGCTTTGCGCGAGAGGGTGAAACTGAATTCAGATGAATAGGGCTTATTAAGAGTCGAAAACGGTACGACAAATCATCTTCTTTCTCTAATAATTTAATGAAACGTCAAAGCATCCGCGCGAAGCGCGGGAGGGGGAGAATCTGAATTCAGACAAGGATTAAGAGTCGAGAACAGTACACCGAATCGTCTGCTTTTTCTCATAATTTAATGAAATGTCAAAGCTTCCGCGCTTTGCGCGGGAGGGGTGGGAACTGAATTCAGAAAAGGATAAACAGTCGAGAACGGTACAGCTAATCGTCTTCTTTTTTTATAATAGTTTAATGAAACGTCAAAGCTTTCGCGCTTCGCGCGGGAGGGGGGGGGGGGGAAACTTCATTCAGCCAAGGATTACCAGTCGAAAACGGTACAATTAATCGTCTTCTTTTCCTAATAATTTAAGGAAACGTCTAAGCTTCCGCGCTTCGCGCGGGAGGCCCATCACCCACACCCCCATAATGAGCGCGCTTCTAAGTGATTCTCTTGCTCACTACCGCCCCTCCCTAAAATAAGATCCTAGCTCCGCGCCTGCATTAAAATATATAGCTATGATGCTGACTAAATTGAAGAAATAATTCGTATATTTATGTCGTCGAGGAAAATGACCATTTTGCGCATATGCAAGTACTATAGATAGTCTATAGGAAAAACAATTTAGCCTTCGGCCCAGGTTTATAGGGTTGAATTTGTAGATATTGGACATTTAATTTTGTCGGTAATTGGTGGCTAGTTTTGTCGGTAATCGTTGGCCTCTACACCCCCCCACTGAAAAAGGTCTAGCGACGCCCCTGGTTGTATATGAACATTGTCTTCCATGTGTATGGTCAAAATATTTGTGCCAAAGTGTTGACATATCTCTCACATTGTTTAAATTTGTTGTTGCGATTTCAGTACCATTCATCGCTATGACGTCAACTCTCCGTTTCCCAGCTTTCGACGAGGACTTCTTTAACATGGAGATTCCTTCATCGTATGTGCCATTCGAGAGCATGGGCGCCCTCACCGATGAAATGAACTTTCCTCAACGCGTGCAGAACTTCCTAGATCGGCATGTGATCGCAAAGCTAGTGCAGTACTTGAACCTGAAACCTTATCGGTAAGATATTTGTTCCAGATTGAACCTATTTATTATTTTTCATAGCAGATTGGTTGATCCAATCATACAACGTGGTGTTCAAGTTTTCCAGTTAGAATATGGTCTAAACTTGACAGAATCATCGTTTTTCTTTCTTACAAAATGTCTTAAACTAGATCCATGACTACATCAACTTTGGGATTCATCTGTGACAGGCTGGGGATACATGTCCTATTTTCTTTTCGTGCAGGCTAGTCTAGTAAGCAAATAACTACCGTTGGTGAAGGGATCACTTCCGAGGCGATCTGGATGTAGCTATCTTTCCAAAGCGAAGCAGTTCAGTTCAGTTCAGTTTATTAAAAAACACATGGCATAGTAATCATGACGAACAAACATGACCCAAATTGAGGCTGAGGAAAGATAGCGTATACATTCAGATCGCCGAGGAAGTGATAGTTTGCCATCGCCTGAAACCAAAAGGTGATTATTTGCTTTATATTCCACATCGGAAACATTTCACTTCTTCCATCATTTTAGAGCAACAAGTCATCAATTAACTACTAGCAAACGGTGTACGATACGTAGAGTGCATGTATTATGGTGGTGTGACCATAATAGTTCGCGCGTAGGCCTAACCAAAGTTCGCGTAATAACAATAAAAGCGCTTAAAGAGGAGAGCAATACGCAGCGTATACAATTAAAGTGCGTTGCACTGTGTAGATAGTACTTCTATCTTCAGTGAAAGTGTGTTGCACTGTGTAGATAGTACTACTGCAGTGCAACGAACTTTTCTTCTTCCATCAATGATGGGCAAACTATCTTTCATCACGTGATTTACTTTTGACAAATCGTAGAGCAAGATTCTTAGTATGTGGAATATAATTAGCAATACACCCCACACTATTCTGGTCCACAGCAACACCCAAGTCCTCCGTCTAAAGCCCGCTGCAGCCCGCTGCATACTATATGATCTGACTACGATCCGATTCGGAAGAATTTGCAATACCATTCAACGTTAACATTCAAACTTCTAAAATCATAATAAGCGGTGACCTGAATAGTCATTATGATTAATACAAATTTAAAGTACAATGGATTTCAAATTCCCTTGGAGGAGGAAAAGGTAAATCGGCTTAGAATCGTAGTTACGTCATACCAGGAGTGCGATTGTCTACGATCTGAAGCCGATTCGGCTTTTATTTAGACTAGGAGGGTTAAATGCATTAAAAGTCCTGCTGTTAATATTCTTATTGTTATTTAGAACCTAAAATCATGAAGAGGATATTGTTTAGATTTCCGTATCTAATATAATTGTAATTTCTTCCAAAATCGAATCGCAGGAACATCGTATATTGTGCGGCGAAAGAACGTGATGAAAACAAATGATCGTGTTTGTTCTTGGCAGGAAGATACAGCTTGAGTACAAGATCGATACGAAATCTTCCATCAGGGAACTGACCGGGCGAGCTCAACTCTGGTTGTGCCACATTGATTTCGCCCTTGACTTCCCCCGTCCAACCGCTCCGAACTGGAAGATGATCGCCGGTCTCACAGTAGATGCGGGGACCAAACCACTTTCTCAGGTTCTCCTCTATATTGGATTATCAGTCGTTATCTTCCATATGATCTTTTTTTTTACTTGTAGAAGTGCAGTGATGTAGTTGATACATCGCCGGTAACTGTGAATCATAATGACATGGGACAGCTGGGCTAAAGCCAGGGTATACTAATTCTATGCGCCCGTGAGTATCTCCTGGTATGGAAACGTTCGCAATATAGATATTGCTATTAAAATTGTTAATATTATTATCATTATTACCATCATTATCATCATCATAATTGTTGTTATACAGTAGGCTTGCGGTTGCACCATGTGTGTGAGAGAAAGAGAGAGAGAGAGAGGGATGATGGAGGAGTCCTGAAAAGGACTCTCTGTAATCTTTCTTGAGGGTGTGTAGTCCTGAAAAGGACTGTTGGTGTAATCTTGAAAAAGACTGTTGGTTATCTTTCTTATAGCTTATAGTTCTAAGGAGAACTGTAGCGCCGGTTGGAGAGGATGGAAGCTATGAGTGGCTCGACGTTTCGAACAGGTTGACTATCCGTCATCAGGAGTGACGTCACGACTCCCCAAACCTTCCTCTCTGTCACATGATGCAACCGCAAGCCTACTGTATATCTACATCACCATGCAAGCCGATAATTATAAGCAGCATATAGTTGTTGTCGTTTATAGGTTAAATGGATCCGGTTACTTTGTCTCAGATTCTGAAACAAAATCCTTGATTTAGCTCATGCTGCAATGGTAATTATAAACCTTTAGGTCAGTCAGGAACCCCATGACTTTTACAAGTCGATCGCCTGTGTGATTATCAAGATATTTATGATTGGAAATCGAAACCAAATTTTGCGTTTTCCTAACGGTTTTCATAACAATACAGTCTATTGAGGGAAACGAGTTTGGTAAAACCGGTCACTCAAAGATTTTTACTTTTTTGAGGCACTTCTTGATCATTTTGAAGCGCGATTTTTTTTTTAGGGCTTCAATATTACACCATATCACGTAGGGCCGTGCATTGTTAAACGATGACTTTAAGGGAAATCTTGACAATCGCACCATGGATAACTATCCTTACGAACAGTTTCACATGAGGCATCTTTTTTTAATAGTTGGACTGGATTTTGATATGTCAGTGGTGCTAGGTAGGCCTACCAAAAGCACACCGGCTTGGAAATCTTTTTTTTCGTATCGATGTACTGCTCATGATCTGTTAAAGTACCAAAACCCGGGTCCTCGGACTAACATGAAATCGAAATTCTTTATAAACAAATCCTGAAATCCTCATATAAAGTGAAAGTAAAGATTTTAGTATGAAACCTCTGTTGGTCTATTTCTCATACTTGATTTTTGTTTTAATGTCATGAATGTAAAAATACCAATAATGAACACATCCAATTTTTTCTGCAGGATTTGGAAGCCTTTGTTGAAGGATCAGGTGATCATGGTGTTATCGTGTTCAGCCTGGTAAGACGCGCCCTCTTTCAGACTAGCTATATGTTGTTTGTATAATCATAGAAATTCCCAAAGATTAGTTTTCTCCTAGTCCAAACTTTAAAAAAACTTTAAAAAATGTTTTAACCATATTGCTCCGGTTGTCTCATTTTCGCTCGCTGGAACATTGCCAGCACAAACCACTGACCTCTACCTCCTGGACGGATCATCGCCCATTCCCATTCACTATACGTTACGTACTAAAAGGCTGTATTGTCTGACCGTCCATGAATTTTCATGTTTTTGCTTACATCGGCAAAATGTTTGCTTTTACTAAATGGAAAAATGACGGTGGGGGGTTGGATGAAATGGACATAATGAACCAAGCAGAAGTGATCTATGATAATGCATGCTTCTTATCATACGTGCGCTTGACCTATAATCTTAAAATCGCTTGGCAAACTGAGTCCAAAATTCGTCTTGTTTCACATGTGTATTATAGGCAATGACGAGCTTGCAACCTATTTTGATCAAATTACGGTGGATGAACTTTCAAAAGTCAATGGGACATGAGGGTTCCAATGAAAGAGCTAGTGATAACGTACGTCGAGGTGGACGTGCTTTTCGTTTAAACAAAAAATGAATTTGTCGCGATTTTTGTGGGTAAAATTCCATAGGCTAACATGTTAGGCTGCTGACTCTGACGATAGGGGGCGTTGTGAAATGAGACTAAACAGAGCTATGGATGGTTCTTTGAAGATGATTAAATCTTCAAACAGTGAAACGGCGAAAAAGGATCTGATTGTCTTCCTTTGCTCTACAAAATAGTTGGGGAAATCGGCCCTCCTTTTACAAAATCCTATAGGGCCGCCCGGATAGTGTGAAACAAAATTTTCCTCCTTCTTTCACCACAGGGTTCAACCGATTCGGACCTATTGACTGAGCAAATGAACGAAGATTTCGCCCGGGCGTTGAGTGAGCTGCCTCAAAGGGTACTATGGAAATATGACGGCCTTCCTCCACGTAACCTTGGTAACAACACCCGACTAATGTCATGGTTACCACAGCGTGACCTCCTCGGTAAAAAAAACTATGCGTCTTATTTTTTATTTATTAACAAATAAACAAAAACTGTAAATCGATTTTATTTGTCAGGCAGATGTTCTTTCCAATATTGATTACCATCCTTTGATAAGTATCTTCAAACTCAAAAGGCATAAACAACAAATTCACGTTTTGCTGTAATCATATGCACGTAATAACACATGTGTCAGTATCAATGATCATATTAATATTTACACCTTTCCTCGCGGTTTTCTCAGTCTATCATTTCGATATTAATTATTAAGTCTTTTTGACTTCATATGGTCGAGATACTATTGAGGTCTTTTCCCGTATTCCATCTGGGGTCTAAGGGCATGAGTTTCGTTGGTGTTTTCTTTCATCCACAGCTCACCCCAAAACAAAACTCCTCATATACCACGGAGGACTCGCCGGGGTCTACGAGGCTATGCACTTACAGAAACCCACGGTGATCCTCCGTCTTTGCTGATCAGCCTGCCATAGCAGCCCGGGTTGCAAAGAAGGGGATGGGGGTTGTCTTGTCGAGGGCAACTCTCTCCGTTGAAAGCGTCAAATCAGCGATCCTGCAAGTCCTTACCGATCCAAGGTGAGTTTCCACTTATCTATTTGACTAATAATTAAAGATGAAGTTGAGTTATGGTCATGCGATTGCATTGTGAAAGAAACGGTGTGCAATCGACCAGAAACGTTGATCATCTAGCATATAACAATATGTGTGTATTGCAAGGTTCTGGAATCATCAAAATGATAAGAAATTTGGCCAAATCTTGGTAAAGTTACAAACACTGTACACAGAAAGATATATATGGGACTACACGAACACGTCGCGTAAAAATCTTACCCCGGAGTTTTACGATGTTACATGCCATATTTAGAATATGAAGGCATTTGAAGAGCCATGCTTTTCAGGAAACATGTCTTATCTGATGTTCTTCCACACTTGCATAATAAGAATGATAGCGCTCACAAATTATTTTCACCTCTTCCCAGAACTCAACCTTCTCTTTAATCAATACAGTGTTTCACCAGTGTTTGATTACCTCGGTCAGTGGGTTCCCTTACGATTATTTACTCCACTTAGGAGCTTTCTAGCCTGGGGGCCATTTTATAAAATATGCTTTTCCATCAACAATGACATTCGAATCCTACCGTGTACACATTAAAGACCTGGGTGGAGAGAAGCAAATCAGATAAAATGCCCTAATTTAGGACATGGGTGCTGTGAAGGGGCTCGAACCCACAGAAGTTGTATATAGATAGTCAAGTAATTAAACAACTCGACTACGATGAATATCAAAATAGTGTTGACGGAAGATATGTAGAGAAATACTAAAGGGCAATGCAAATTTTGTAATAAGTTCACCTGTATGAAAGCAGAAAAACAGGATGGCAAAAGTATGAAATATATCGGACTAATTATAAAAAAGTTATGAATTTTTAAAAAATTAGATCCCTAAGTCTATGCGATTCTCAAATCGACAGTTTGGTCAGTGGATTGTGACGCAGGCGCGGATAACTCTCCCGTTTATCGTGTACAAAAATATCATTAATTTTTGTTCTTCTCCTAAGTGTCTCCTCCCTATAGGGGCAATACTTAAATATGTATTATAGATTATGAAATAAAATTATCTTAGGTCGGAATAGACCCTCCTGAGTCATTTTCTCGAAGAAAAAAAATAAAAACGTTTTGTTTGTTGGAAATAATGGGAAAGTTGTCCGCCAATACATCCCAGAGACATTACGGATTCAGTCAATTTGAAGGGCAAACACTTTTAGTAATTACAACTTAAAAAAAAAAGATAAATAATAACTTTCGATTTATTTAGCGCATAATAATTAACACTTAATTCTCTATGCGCTTTACATTAAAAGAGTACGCTTTACAATCAACATCAACATATATTTTGAGTCCGATTTCCTGCAAACTTTCACCAGTGTACTTCTCTGATTGTTCTACTTTCAACTAGAGAAGTTTGCTATCAAGGTCGGATTTCCCTTTAATGTCCCTGATCCTGACCCAAAAATAATTAATAACATTCTCAATTTTAGTCCGATTTCATGCAAAATTTCGCAAGGCTACTTCTCTGATTTGTTTAATTTCATCTAGTAAGAGTAGTTTGCTGTCAGGGAGGTGAGACTTTTGTCTCACCTCCCTGTTTGCTATCAAGGTTGGATTTTCCTTGAATGTGTACATAAACTTCAGCTCTGATCCTGACCCAAAACCTATCATAACAAAATAAATAATCATAACTTTATCATAACGTTCTAATATGTAAATCCCTGAACAAAGGTCAAAATATTGAATATGCTATCCGTCATATTATCGTGTCGTTCCGTTTTCCTTTCCAAAGGGGTTTACTTTGCTTTTCCTAATTACTATTTCATCGTCAGTTATAAAGCCAACGCTGAGAAATTCGGTTCCATCAGTAAGGATACAATCGCCAGCCCACTGGAGACCGCCATGTTTTGGATAGAACATATCGTCAAGTTTGGCGGCTCTCATCTCAAGTCTAGAGCTGGGGAGTTGAATATCATCACTCTAAACTCCCTTGATGTCATCGGTTTTCTCATTGGCATCGTCCTGTTGGGACTATACCTCGATTTTCTTATCCTTCGTTCATGTTACCGCTGTTGTATTACCAGTAATAAAGCTAGAAAATCAAAATCAGACTGACAGTGTGAAATTGTGGCAAATCCGTATAAGTTATCTCGAATATAAAACCATACAAATGTGAAAACATCATTGTATAGCACCCTCGTTAATCACCCCCACAATTTTATGGGAGAATTCTTTTTTTCTACTTTCCTCAAATAAAGACCTTTCTTTCTGTTATGGCGAAAATGATGTATAATCTCCTTTTCTATATAAACTTAAAGTCAATGTAATATAACCAAGCATGCTCCCATGCTAAAATTGCTTTATGGAATCTTCTGTGTATTTGTACACTGTTTATGAATCATACAAATTATATCCTGTAAATATTGTCTGAATACCTTGTGAATTAAAAGTGACTGATAAGATCGATGTTAATTTGAAGTGATATGAATACCGCCCTTGTACTAAAATAGACAACTTTTCCAGATTTCAATAAATTTAAGCATTGTTTACGTTTCGCTCAATTCCTAACTTTTCATTTTTCAAGCTGTTATGCTATTATGTTATATTATAACCGAAATAAATTACCTTTGAAGAAATCGTGGACATGGTGACAAGTATTGTGACTATTTAATGATATCTTTTGTATAGATTTGTTGTATTTCTCAACTTTGATTAGGCAATACTAACTGAAACAGACGGATATAATACTTTCTACTCTGTTTAAAGGGGCATGTTCCCCGTATTCCAGAGGGTGTTCAAAATACGTACCCGCTGGCGGACGGTGCTAGCTGCCTATTGACATCAACAGAATACGGCTCTTACGCAGATGGCATGTTCCGAATGCCCGGACAATGCCGATTATCGCATACATGTGCCGAAGTAATACCAATCGCAGTTCGGCTCTAAGATTCGGCTGCTGTTTCCGCCCACTTTCGTGACGTCGCGATCGGCAGCAATCAGCTGGCTTGGCGAAGGCAGGCCAGGCCGCGCGTACTTTGATTGACAGCTGTATGCAAATTAGAAGTCGACCTTCGGAACCAAGATGGCGATGACTAGAGCAGCGATAACTACACTGGCGGGAACATGCCCCTTCAATATTACAGAATGTGCACACACACCCTAGTATACTCAAACATAATAATAACATTAATAGTAATAATACTGATACTAATAATAATACTAATAATAATACTAATACTATTAATACTATTACTACTACTTATATTAATGATGATGATGATGATAAATACCCAGGCATTACAGGGTAACCAGTATAGGAAGTGATTCCTTGGGTCATGTGAGCACCGAAGTCGATAGCCTAGCAGAACAGGAGTAATACTGGAGCGCCTTGAGCATCTTACATGTAATTCTGTTAATCACAGTTTGTTGCCGAATTATTCCTCTTTTTTAACAGCTATTTTTTTTTGTAAATTCAATTATTCAATAATAATTATATATCTTAATATGGAACTTGAAGCAAATACATGTGTATTAACCATGTTTTGCCTTATATTTAAATATCTATAATGACATTGCGGTTTTTGCTCTGGAATTCGTTGTTTCATTTTGTAGTCGGTTGAAGTTGGTCTCAAAAATTATGCTGCATTTACATTGTACCGTATTATATTTGTATTTTTAAAGTCCCATTATAGTTTATAGTCTCCTCGCCAGCTTCTCTTTCTCATTTCTCTACGCCCTCTCTCTCCCTCTCTCTCTCTCCTCTCTTTTATGGTCTAACCAGTCCTTCTAATCTTCTATTACATTTGTCTTATTTGTCTTACTTTTCACGCACCAAAGTCCGGCTCGTACATACACAAAATTGACTTTACAAACCTGACTTCAGGGGGTGTTTTCAATAGGAGGGAACACGCATAATATGCGTACCCTAAATAACACTGAGTGGGGGGGGGGGGGCGACGACAGACCGACTAAACAATACTACTAATAATGATAATAATAGTCACCATTTTATAGCGCTTAATACCACGTTTCTGAGTGCTTTACATTGTAATTATTATTAACTCGGTCATTGGATTCAAATCCGCACGTGATAGTGTACACGCTCTGCCCCCTGTGGAGTATTCCGGCCAGGCGCCATTTTACAAGTGCACATAATGCCAACCTAACCACATTAACGTTCGCATCCTACTGGGTACCCATTTAACACCTGAGTGGAGAGTGTCAAATGTCTTTCATAAGGACATTGGTGCCACGGTGGGACTTGAACCGCGAACCATATTGTGATCCACAGTCCGGTGACATACCCACCATACCACGACACCTCGTCTGAGCACCTCTACTAAACAACAAACATGTATATAACATATTCACCCGACACAATTGTGAGTGGTATAAAACATTTGGTGTCTATAAACATCAATTTGTTGTGTTAACAATGACATTACATGTACTAATATCCCAAATAGCCCAAACATTGCCGTATTGCAAAGATCATAGTAACAATAATAATAATACAAATAATAACAATAATAGGTTCTTCTATAGCGCATTTCAGGACCATATGTCCTAAAAATTGAGCATCATAAAGTGCAATTGGCAATCAATGGTAATAGTTATCAACAAGATAAGTTTTAAGGGTTTTACTGAAGACTTCGACGCAATATATGGAGCGTAGCGATAATGGGAAAGCGTTTCAAAGTTTTGGGGCTCCACATGCCAGTGCCAAGTCGCCATAAGATTCAAGATTCAAGATTTTATTGTCCATAATATAATACAGAAATTTGTTTTCCATTGGTATAACATGTAATACATCATACATAAGACAAAAACATGGTGTCGTGTGCTGAAAGCCAGAAGGGCGTCATACATACAAGACTCTATGAGAAAAAGTCTATGAGTAGGTACGGTCCTCCGGCCTTCAGCACAAAACATGACAAGACAGTTATATGACTTATACATAGCAAGAATTTTAAATACAATTCTGAATCACATCATGAATAAATTCAGGTATTGATATAGATGTGAATATGAAAGTAGAATAGGAGCAGCATCACAATACGAGCAGAAAGATAAAGGAAAAGAGAGCTCAAGCTCGAAGGACTGATAAAAGAGAGAAATATAGGGAAAGTTGGTAAGGAAAATAGGAGAGACAGAGAAGGAGAGATGGCATAATTTCCAATCAGATTATAATGCATGACATAAAAATACAACAAATCAACAGCAGAGCTAAGCAACGGATGTTTTTACCCACAAGGGTGATAAGACGGAAAACTTTCCAACCCAATCCTCGCTTAAAGCTGAGAATTTCGTGTTACTTGTGCATTATAGATGTGCGTGGAATTTGGAATAAAAGAATTTCTGTATCTGGCTCTACGGGTAATTGGTACACGCAGGCGGATTCCTGAGCGGTTAAAAGTAAAACAAGAAAATAGTGGATGTGATGGGTCTTTCATAATAGAAGTTATTTTAGTCAATAAGCGATCTTCAAACAAAACTGATAGGGGTGGTAATTCAATGCCGATAATACGTTGAGCAATTTTCCTAGGACGTTCGAGTTTAGTTTTGTCTGCTTGTGTGAGATTTCCATAAAAACAAATGAGATTGAATAGAAGAACACTTTGAATGATAGACTGATAGAAAAGATGCAAGATCGTCCTGTCAACGTTAAATTTGTTGAGCTTCCTTAGAAAAAACATCCGTTGATTAGCTCTACTGTGTACAGCGTTGGTGTTCTTATTAAATCGTAGCTTATCATCAATCAAGGTACCAAGATACTTATATTCATGTACGTGTTCGATTGCCTGTTCATGAATATACAAAGGGGTATGATTAATGTCACCACGTCGAAAGTCTATAATAATCTCTTTGGTTTTTTGAACATTCAAATATAGGTTGTGTCGATCGCACCATTCAACAAACTGATTAACTTGACAAAAATACTCATTCTCACTATTTCCTCCCTTAATGAAACCTGTGATGGCAGTGTCGTCAGCATACTTAATAAATGAACAACATTGACTGGTACTAGTGCAATCACTGGTATACAGTGAAAATAACAGGGGAGAAAGGACACACCCTTGTGGAGCTCCTGTATTGGTTACCAAAGTAGGGGATTTAATATTACCAAGTCTTACTGATTGTTGTCTATTTGTTAGAAAGTTATGAACCCAGAGCACTATTTTAACATCAACCTCCATTTCTATCAGTTTATTTATTAAAAGGTGAGGAGTTATGGTATTAAAAGCACTAGAGAAGTCAATGAAGGTACATCTTACATATGATTTGGGGATATCTAAATGACTATATATTCCATGAAGAAGGACAAGAACAGCGTCCTCAACTCCCCTATTCTGTCTATAAGCAAATTGAAAGGGGTCAATAAATGAGCCAGCTTGACTCAATAGATGTTTCAAAATCAACCTTTCCAAACATTTCATGACATTAGATGTGAGTGCTACAGGGCGAAAGGCATTCAGATCTGTGCTGCTGCATTTCCTATTCCCTTTTGGAACTGGTATAATTGAAGATGTTTTCCATATTTGTGGTATTACACCTAGATCCAAAGTTAAATGATATAATCTCGTAAAAATAGGAGCTAATTGTTGATAACAAGTCTTAAGAACCCGATTGGAGATTCCATCAGGTCCAGTGGCCTTGTTTACCTTTACTCTTCTTAAGATGTTCCTCACATCTAGCTCTGATATTACAATACCAACATTACTTGTGATTTTACTTAACAAGGATTTACTCAAGCATTCATTTTGATCATTAAAATCATTGCAGTCAAATCGTGTATAAAATAAGTTTAAATCATCTGCAAAGTCCTGGTTACATTCGGTCATTTTCTGTTTGCTCTTATAGCCTGTAATCGTTTCCATAGCTCGCCATGATGCGCGACTATTGTTCTGTTGAAAGTCTCGTTCCAGCTTACATTTATATTCGTGCTTACATTTATTAATCTGACGATTTATTTTTCTTTGTAGTTCTTTAACCGACGAATTATTGCCATCAATAAATGCTTTCCGTTTATCCTGTAGTAATTGCTTCAACTCACTAGAAACCCATGGCTTATTATTTGGATATATCTTCATCTTCTTGCTTGGTATCAGACTATCAACGCAGAAACGTATGTATGCGGTGATCGTGTCAACAGCCTCATCAAGGGAATCAGCCGCGTCCATGAAAACGCTCCAATCGGTGCAATCGAGACAACTCTGAAGCCGCTCAGCTGTATCGGTGTTCCATTCACGGCTCACTGTGTTGATGGGTTTACTTCTTTTCAACTTTTGTTTGTATTTAGGAAGTAACAGAATGTTGTTATGATCGGAGGCTCCCAGCTTGGGACATACCTTTGCATTGTATGCTCCTGCGATGTTACCATAACAAAGATCCAAAATTGAGTCATTGCGCGTGTGCTGTTTTACATACTGATCATACGTAGGCAAGACGGTATCCAAGGTACACTGATTGAAGTCTTAGTTGCTCCGGGATTAAAGAAGGAAGAAGAGGAGGAGGAAGAGGAGGAGGATGAGGAGGAAGGTGGTAAATATGAGATGGAGAATGGGAGAAACCCTGTAAGCGGTGTAAAGCGATTGGCATTTAATCATCACATGAAGTCTCATCATGACACAGAATTAAATAGCAGTAGAATAGGAGAATTAGAGGAAGAGGAGGTGGAAGAAAGCGACGAAGTTAATGGGTTGAATGAAATGGTGATCGTCGAGGTGGTCGAGGTGGTGGATGATGCGGACGAAGATGGCGATCAAGAGGAAGAAGCCCTTGGAGATTACACATATGGAAACTGCAACTGAATAGCAAACATAGGTTGGGCAAGGAGACGAGACAGCTTGCATCACCCGAAGCAGAAGACGTTTACCAGTCAACAGAGGAGAATATCGTTGAAGAGCTCGTCGTAGGGAAGATGAAGAATACTTCGCAGTAGGCTCAATTGATGGTTATTCGTAGTCAGATGATGAGCTCGAAAACGAGCTACATTTAAAGTTGTGATTTAATCATTTTAACTTTACATTTCGATACATACTGTTTTTTCTATTTGGCTTTGGCTTTAGATTTCGTATTCCACTTATTTAGTGATGATACGTTCAAGAATACAGGTTTCAGGTTAAAAGCACAAAGTGTGTTGTGGACGTGATGAGAGAGAGAGAGAGAGGGGGGGGGGGGGAGTAGTTAGAGAGAGAGCCAGACAGACAGATATAGAGAGGTGGAGAAGGATTGAGATCGAGAGATATTGAGAAATAGAAACTGGAATTGTAGGAATTGAAGGGAGATGGAAAGATGTATATTGATTATATATATTATATATACAAAAATAAATATATATATATATATATACTAACACACACACACACACACACAACACACATTAAGCATTGATTTTTATCAAGATCACTGAATGTTTAAGTGGCATAACCCTGACAATCTTTCCCTTTAGTACACATTCACTGCCACCATCATGTGATCATCATCATTGTCATAATCTTAATCTTCATCATCATCATCATGTAGCACAACATCCACCAATACGCACCAAGAGGACAACGGCCACTCAACTTTTCGTACGAGAAGAAGAATTCTCGACAAAAAGTAACGGTTTGGGTGGGCCTTGTCGGGAATGGAACGCTAATTTGTGTGCGTGTGCGTGTGTTTGTGCGTGTGCGTTGTGTGTGTTTTTTTTTGTCTGTCTGGCTGTCTTTGTTCAAAACACTATTTTATTCCTAACCCAGCAACTTGGCGCAAGTGACATCTGGCAGTCTTGTAAAGATTGTCTGATGTTCAGTCATGCATGCAGAGATTCAAATGAAAATGTGTACTGGGAAAATAAGTGTACTGGGAGGATAACTCTATCAAGACATATCATGAAACCCATGATTGAATATTCGTACTTCAAACAATACAACTTTTAAAAAGTGGGACATTTTTTCTGACTCACTCTGAGAAAGACATAATTATACAAAGGTGTCTATATCAATTATGAAAAACTTGACTGGAGCGACCATGTAAAACACATTGTTACACCAATCTCCAGAAATATTTGCGTACTGTATAGAATAAAATGTTTTGTTTCTGATAGAATATTACGTAATATGCTATAATAATAGTCTAATAATCTTATCACTCTCTCTCTCTTTCGCACTCTCTCTCTTTTTCTCGTTCCTAGCTGGCTCTCTCTCTCACGCACAAGTCCCCTCTCCTTCCCACTCTCTCTTTCCTCTTTTCTCTCTCTCTCTCCCTCTTTTTTTCTCTCTCTCTGTCTTACACCCCCGTTCTCTCTCTATCCCCTCTCCCCATCTCTTATATCTATAATAAATGAGCCCATCATACACCTATACTATCGTTCTTAAAAGTCTGTCATAATGGCATATAAAATGAAACAGTATAGTAAAGGAAAAACATAATGTAAAGAACACATAATTATAGCTATCTTTGTGGACGGTTCTTACTTATCGAACATTGAGGGGGCGTTGCAAGAATGTTGCGATCGATTGCAAGTTGTAAAATTTGCAACTGATATTTGCAATCGATTGCAACTCAACTTCTTGCAACGCCCCACTAGTCTCCTAAATTTCCTAGGATTTTGTTAGGATTAAAGTTTTAACAATTAAAAAAAGATAACTAGATCTAGCTTGTACCCCCCCCCCCTCTCTCTCTCTCTCTCTTACTAATGGGGTGTTGCAAACAAGTTGAGTTGCGATCAATTGCAAATTTGCAATTAATCGCAAGACTTACGCTTGATTTTGGGTGTTTGCAATATTTGATTGAAACTTTCTTGCAACGCCCCATTAGACTGACAATATATTCTATAATATATATTTACTGTACTAAAATATTTAATAAGATGTATAAATAAACGCACGTGTCATTTCCTCGGTTACAAATATATATTGTGGTTCACTATTGGTATGTCTTGCACACAAAACCCATCTTCCCAGGTAGTTAGTCAGATTGAATTGAATTGAATCGAAATGTATTGTCCCTTTCAGGAATTTCTTTTTTCACTGGTTTTACAGTCATTGTACAATAATGGCAAATTTAAATCGTCACAAACATAATAACATTCTGAAAATTATTGTTACATTGGAAACGGAACAATATATACAATGGACATTGATTGCAGTATAACGTGAACTGAATCTATGCTACCATTTCAAGTGAAAATTTGAACATTAAGCTTACTGTTTATTTGAAAATGAAGGTAAGTTAAGTATTATGAGCCCTAACAAAATTAAATTAAAAAATATAATAAGTTGAGACCAGTATTTACGTTTGAGTTCCAGACCTCCGGGCTTGTGCGTTAACGATCAGAGGTGAATAGCGTTGGGGACAAAAGATTGCCTGAAACGGCAGTTCTCGTTTTGGTGGGTGGGTCCTCCATAACCTGTCTTATTATAGATTAGACTCTTTCTTGATTCAGATTATCAAGGAGTGGCAAATCTATCCCTAGTATATGTTGAACTATTTTCCTGGGTTGATTGAGTTTCTTCTGATCAATATTGTTGCATTAGCAAAGTAGCACACTATGTTGTACGTAAGAACACTCTGGATTAGGGACTTGGAGAAAAGGACAATTAGTGTATAGTCTACCCTTAGCTTTCTTAAGGACCTTACAAAATATAGCCTCTAATTGCCTTCTTTTGAATTAATTGAGCATTTTTTTTACCAGACTAGTGAAGTGCTTATGGTCGTACCCAGATACTTATATTCTTGTACTTGCTCTACATCTTCCCCATGAACGGAAATTGTTTTGTGTTCAGTAGCATTTCGTCGGAAATCTAATATCAGCTCCTTTGTTTCGGATATATTTAGTATAAGGAAGTGATCGTCACACCATTTTACAAAGTTATCTATCGTAGCATATGATTCGGTATTGTCAGATGCAAGGTAACCGGTAATGACTGTGTCATCTGCATATTTTATGATGCTACACTCGCTTACGGAACATCGACAATCACTGGTGTACAGAGAGAAAAGTACAGGAGAAAGAACGCATCCTTGAGGTGCTCCTGTGTTCAGAATTCTCATACTAGATTGAACATTACCCATTATCACTTTCTGTGGTCGATTGCTAAGGCTTGGTCTCAAACAAATTTGTTTATTCTTTACAAAATATAATTATATTACTCACAAAGCTTGAAAATTAGCCATTGGAATGTCTATCAAGTACATTCCTGTTCGGCATAGTCGGTAAATAAACATTGTTGATCAGAAAGGGACAACGCTTTGTCCGTGAAAGTTTTGGTCTAATAATTATCTCCTCCCCCGCCCCCCCCCCCCCCCCCTTCTCCCACGCCGTTCTCCTCCTTTTCGTCGTAGTCGCTTTTAGCTGGATGATCCCCAAGCAAGAGTTGATTTTTTTTTGAAAGTCTTTGCACTCGAGTTATTTTCATTGGATCCCTTTGGCTTAATCCCTAGATTGCAAGACCCCCCCCCCCCCCCCACGGCTCCCAGCCTGTGGTTGTTTAGCTGGATGATCCCGAAGCAAGAGTCGCCTTGACGTCGACGATCACCGAGCAAGAGTCGTCTTGACGTCGATGATATACTGTTCGGTGGGAACTGGATTCCTTCTCGAGCTAGTCACGTACTCTGAGATACCAGGCTGACTGGCGATGAAGTCAACAAATGCCTGCACAGTGTAAGAAAACAGCTTTGTAAAACATCAACAAAGAATAATGCTAGATATATTACTCAATGCGGATGTAGTATCGGAAATAATATCGCTAGTGATATTCGTTTGTCTCGCAATGTATGGTCAACAAGGGATCTAAAGATCACGACGTTTCGTGCGCCCCTGCAACACTTCGCCAGGTGATAAAATATATTGTAAGCAAGCGTGTTTTAGACTCTACGGGCGGATCGTTGTGAACTTTTAGATCCCTTTTTTATCATACATTGCGAGACAAACGAATATTACTAGCGATATTATTTTCGATATCAACAAAGAATATTATAATTTTTTGTTGGCGCCTTTGTTCAATCGTCCTTTATAAAAATATGTACTATGAAATACCAGATTGAATCGGTATCAGATCATCAAAAGCCTGCACAAATCAATACAAGTTTGAAGAACATCATGAAGATCTCTAGATAGAAAATATGTGCCCGTCTGGTAAAATTCAGACCCCCCCCCCCCCCCTATATCTTTTCCAGCATATTCTAGGGAAGCTCACTTACCGCGCATTTTGGATATCCTTGAAGGACCGAGGCGAGTTTTGGGTAGGGCGAGTCAGTGATGTGTGTGAGGGAGTCAAAGGCAACGATATCCGCGATAGAAAGACGAGATCCAACGAGAAAACCGGAGCTATTCTCTGTCAGAGTCTGGATGGATTAGGAGAGAGAGGGGGTTGGAAAGGGGGAGAGGGGGTTGGAAAGGGGGAGAGAGGGGGTGCAAAGGGAGAGAGAGGGTGCAAAGGGTAAGAGAAAGGGAGAACCAGAGAGGGGAGAGCCAGACAGACAGAGCGAGAGAGAGAGAGAGAGAGGGGAGGGGGGTGGAGAAAAAGAGGGGGGTCGGTATAAATTATCATTATAAAACAAAATCGAGGGACATAATGACGGTTATACGGAGAGAATAGGACAATATTTTTTAAGAGCGTAACCGTAGAAAGGGTGAAAAGTGAATGGGGATATATATAAAGAGAGAGAAAAATCAAGGAAAATGAAAAAACATAGAGATTCACGGAGCAAAGGACACGGGTTCATCTTCGATGAAAAATGGATATGATAGCAGAGATATAAAACATATCAATCATTAATACATGTATAAATACATTTGTATACAGTGCGCCCCAGAAAAAACGAAACCGAGAATTGTCGATGTTTTTATCATAACTTAGTCACATTTATAATCAATAAATGACACATATTTGGAAAGCTAATATCCTCCTCTTCCATTTGATGCAACTCATATGATGTATATTTCACGCATGAGTGATTAAAATTAATTTGAAGAGAGGAAACCAAAAAGTAATTTAGCGGTCGGTATCTGAATTTCAAAGAGGAAATCACATTTCTAAAAAGCTGAGTTTCTGCCCTTTCATATGGCACCTCAGTCAGGAAATATGAGCTAGGAATAACAAAGTTCTGTTTGTTTAAAGTAGTGCTTGCATTTTCATAATTTTGTCAAACGAATGCGTTTTCACTGGTTGCCTGCTGTAGCAACAAGCAGAATCGACAAAAGACCTAACTCCGTTTCGTTGACTATCAGCCATGCATGAAGTATTTCGTCTACGGCTGATTGTCAATTTTAATTATTTCAAGATGACAGAGCCACCGTTCTACCTTTTCGAATGCTGGGAGGTATTTGTCGTTAGCAAGCGTTAAGACTTTTCGTTCAATGATGTCCTCAGGATTCGGAGCGAAGAGGTAGCTTCCAAGGGCGCCGTCAAAAAAGTCCTTGGCACCCATCACAAGAATATCGATCCTGAAAAATTAAAATTCAAATCTATGATGATTTTTAATCAATGTTCAAAACTTACCGCCAAGGTAAAGTGTAAAATACTGAAAGGGCAATACATACTTTGCAATAAGTTGAAGCGTGTAAAAGAAAAAGAGACCGATACAAGACTGATCGACATTGGGGAGGGTATACTTGAGCTATCATCATTAACGAGCGTCGCTAAAGCGGGACTCCCACTTAGAGTTGGAGCCTCGAGTTGTGGCGAGCTGGCGCGAGCTTGAACTCGCGTAAACTCGCATGAACTCGCTTGAAATGTACTTATTGTTTTATGATATTTGCATGAATGATCTACGACGCAACATCGAGTTTCCTACGATGAATGTACGAGTAAACCGAGCGCGATACGAGTCACGCGAGGTATGAGTGGTGATGCCATGTGTACGGCTTGTACCGATCTACCAACGAGTTATCAAGCTCTTCTAACGAATGATAAGAGTTTTCTACGAGTCATATGCGAATAAGGGGCGGGAAATGCATAATTTTGACGCTCTCCAAAGCCGCAAATCCGCGCACTCGATCTAAACTCGCGTTAATCTCGTGGGCAACTCGGCATGACTCGCAGCACGATCGTCGTGCTCGTACTCAAGGCTAGGAAACTCGAATAGTACTCGGTATACTTAAGTATAATTAAGTATAATTCAAGAAGGTGGCGAGTTGCTACGAGTTATGAAGAGTGAAGCGCGAGCTTGTTACGAGTAATGCGAGTATATTACGAGTGTAACTGGTCGCGACTTCGAGGAGAGTCTTGGAATGTTGTAAAGAGTGACGCCGAGCCATACCGAGTTGTCCCGAGTTACAAAAAGAGCTTTTCGCGAGAGTTATTGCGAGTGCCTCTTTCAGGTATCTCACCACGACTCGCCATTACTCGCTAATACAACTCGGCTAGAGCAGGGCTCCCACTTAGCCGAGTTTTATTAGCGAGTTAAGGCGAGTTGTGGCACTCGCAACAACTCGCGAAAGTTTTTCTTGAAACTCGGGATAACTCGCGACCACTCGGTATGGCTCGGCGTAACTCTTTACAGCATTCCACGACTCTCCTTGAAGTCGCGAGCAGTTACAAATTTTGAACATTTTCAAAATGTTCACTACTTCGTTATAACTCGAAGTGAACTCGCTTACATTCGTAATATACTCGCATTACTGGAAAACAAGCTCGCGCTGCACTCTTCATAAGGTGGCGAGTTGCTACGAGTTATGAAGAGTGCAGCGCGAGCTTGTTACGAGTAATGCGAGTAGATTTCAAGTGTAGGCGAGTTCACCTCGAGTTACAACGAATCGGCGAAAATTTTTAACGTGTTCACAATTTTGGAACTGCTCGCGACTTCGAGGAGAGTCGTGGAATGTTGTAAAGAGTTAGGATATTGATCAGGGACTAATTGCCGCGGAAGAATTTGCAGTACGACCCCCCCCCCCCCCCTCCCCCCCCCCCCACCCACTCCACCCACTCCATCCATTAAGAATGGTCTCGTTGCGCCCCTGATCATTGTTTTAAAGTCTGAATCGTCCATACCTTGCTTTATCTGCATTGGTGTCACCATAGAGATTTCCTTTCCTGCCAAGGTACCTCACTATGGAGTCACTGCCAATAAGCTTCAAACCGTCCATCTCTAGCAGCGGTAGTTGTCCAAATAACAGTTTCCCATCTTCAAATAAACACGGTTGAATATGGATAAGTTATGGATTTGCTAAGTAGCATCTTTTTACTTTTCTGATGTGCTATCATCTGAAACACGGTCTACATCAATCATAATCTTTTCATGCCAAATAAATTCGACAATATGAAGAAGAATCGATGGGTCAAGAATGCGGATTGCAATACAATGAGAAGTATAAAGTCGATTAGATAATAATCATTCAAACCATCACCAACAAGCATAACAAGTAATAAGAGTAATCTTTGATAGTTTATCATATAATCGTTTATTCGCCTTTCATTCTGTATAATGACAGCTGTCATGAATGATATCAGTTAAATTGCGTAAAAACATGCAGCATATTTCGAATTGATTAAAACTTTTTGTTATTAATTTCACCTTTGATCATCTGGAGAAATGGTTCTCTCGTCCTAAGGTTGGTTTCATCAAACTGCATGAATAAACAAAGTGAAATACATGTAGTATCATTATTATTATCATTATTATTATCATCATCATTGTCATTTTTATAACTATTCCACAAAACAGGATCAAGTCCGTTTTGTTTTTTTCTTGAAAGCCTTTGATTGAATTAGACACAATTATAAGTTCTATCACGTTCAACTTTGTTTCCTACTCAGAGGCGTCGCTAGACCTTTTTCAGAGCGGGGGGGGGGGGGGGGGCGAGGGGTGTAGAGGCCACCGATTACCTACAAAACTAGCCACCAATTACCGACAAATAATGCCAATGTCCCAATATCTACAAAATACAAATTTAACACTATAAACCCGGTGCCTGCAGGGGCTAAATAATTTTTTCAGTTTTCCCCCTCCCGCGCGAAGCGCGGCAGCTTTGACATTTTATTAAATTATTAGAGAAAGAAGACGATTCGTTGTACCGTTCCCGACTCTTAATTTTTGTTTCGCCCCTCTCGCGCGAAGCGCAGAAGCTATGACGTTTCATTCAATTATTAGAGAAAGAAGACGATTCGTAGTGTACCGTTCCCGACTCTTAAATTTTGTTTCGCCCTTCTCGCGCGAAGCGCAGAAGCTTTGACGTTTCATTCAATTATTAGAGAAAGAAGACGATTCGTCGAACTGTTTTCGACTCTTAATCCTTGTCTGAATTTAGTTTCCCCCTCCCGCGCAAGGCTCGGTAACTTTTACATTTCATTGAATTATTAGAGAAAAAAAACGATTTGTTGTACCGTTCCCTACTCTTAATTCTTGTTTCGCCCCTCCCGCGGAAGCTTTGACATTTCATTAAATTATTAGAGAAACCTTGTCTGAGTTCAGTAGCCCCCTCCCGCGCAAAGCGCGAAAACTTTGACGTTTCATTGAATTATTACTCTTAATCCTTGTCTGAATTCAGTTCCCCCTGCCCCCTCTCCCCCCCCCCCCTCCTGCGCGAAGCACGGAAGTTTTGACGTTTCATTAAATTATTAGAAAAAAGAATACGATTCTTTGTACTGTTTTCGACTCTTAATCCTTGACTGAATTCAGATCGCAACCCCCCCTTCCGCACGAAGCGCGGAAGCTTTGACGTTTCATTGAATTATTGAAGAAAGAAGACGATTCGCTGTGCCGACTCTTAATCATTGTCTGAATTTCCAAAAATGTTTCTTTGTCCGATAACAAGTCACAGATCGTAGAGGACAAAAATTAGCCGGCCGACCGACATAATACATCTTAATGATCTTACCGACTTCAAACTTCTGCATTGACATAGTACATGAGGATCGAGCAAGAATACCGACACATCGGACCCGACACAGGAACATAATTATCTATGCGTATCTTTATTGCCCCCTCGACGTGGTGACTCCACCCCTCTTCTTTCAGGCTCTTACCCCCACTCTCTCTCCTCTCTTTCATCCCCCGTTTCTTTTGTTTCCTTTTTCTCTTCTTTTTTCCTGTTCTTTCTTTCACTTCCATTCCTCTCTTTCCTTTCTTTCTTCTCTTCTCTTTTCTTTCCTGTCCTTTTCTCTTTTACTTTTCTTTCCCTTTCATTTTCCCCTCCCCCTTTTCTAATTTTCCCCGACAGCAGCGCAATTTTACCGACAATATCCGACAATATACTGGCAAGAGGGAACCCATATTATGCACACTGCAAAATTGTGTGCCCCCGCCCCTTTCCCGGTAAAAAAACACCTTTTTATAATGTCTTCCCACTTTCTTTCTTTTCCCTTCTCATTATTCTCCCTTTTTCCCCTTTTCTCTCCTTCCGTCTTTCCCCCTTTCTTCCCCTTTCTTCCTTTCCCCTCCTTTTTCTTCTCTCTCCTTTTCTCTCCTCCCTCTTTTCTTCTTCTTTCTCTCTTCTCTTTCTTTTCCTTTCCCCCTTCCCCCCTTTTTTTACGGGGGGGGGGGGGGCATGTGCCCCATGTGCCCCCCCCCCCTGAATCCGCCACTACAATGATACCACAACCAGTTCAAGTATATATTGCTTTCATCCTGGGTAATCGTTTGCAGCCGATGATCGCATGGATGTGGGCATTTTCACGATCTCGTAGTATATCTGCCAATGGATATGTAGCAATAGCAAGTACATGACGGCTGATATAGGCCCTACTCTGTTTGAGCCCTACTATGTATAACCAAACGCATCAGTGTTTCAGGTTTTTAATAACTTGTTTTAGTTCAGATATCGAGGTCTGAGCCTTCGTTTATACTCTGACTTTGTCTTCTTTATTGCGTTGTGGGTGATGATATATCTCTATCATATCCTAGAGATATGATAGAGATGATGCTTGCAGGTCGATTCATTTGTCAGCTCCTAGATTGAAGCTTCCCGATCCCCATCCCTCGAAATGAAGGCAAAGAGGGGGTGGATATGTATATGCGATAATTTGCGTGTAATTTGAGCCAAGAATGAGTACAACCAGGGGCGGATCTAGCTTTTTGCTAAGGGGGGGGTTTGACCAAAATAATGACGATGCGGAGCATCGTCCACGAGCCGCGAAGCGGCGAGCCGATTTTTTTGGGGGTGTTTATTTGAACCCCGTAAATGATGTTTTCCTGGCATCTATTAACACAATGGAGACCATAAAAAGCAGTGCATGATAACGTCTTTTTAAATCAAGTAACAGTTTAATACACAGTTATATCCAGAGTTATCGTGTGTTTGGTTAAGTTACCAGATGAGTTAAATATCTTCTCACAATATTTGCACTTGAAAGGGTTTCTCTCTACAGCGTGCGTTCTTTTTTCTTTCTTTTTTTTTTTTTTTTTTCCTTTTTTTTTTTTTTTTTTTTTGGGGCCGCCCAAGGGGGGGGGGTTTAAACCCCCTAAACCCCCCCCGTAGATCCGCGCCTGACAACCTTTTACTCGCACAACCTTTTAAATGCACCAACAAGCATGCACTGCAAGTGAGCACCAAAGTTTATCCTCAGCACTAGATCTACATCCTGACTTATGGATCCTGCTGAGTATCGTAGTAGAAGTAGTAGAAGTATATCATACCTCAATACCTGCGGCTGCACAGGTCAGCCGTGTCATCTCTGCCTTGCCCCTTCCTTTAAAGTAATACAACCTCGGCTTCTGCTGTTCAGCCATCTTTCTTTCTCGATCACGAGTAGAGCGAGCTCAAAACCACGAACTTTACAATAATACAATGCACCGTTGCTGCTGAATGCGATATGTCTTACACGTGAACAGAATACAACTATGCATTCACCTGTATAGTCATTTAGGCATACCTGTACACACGCATACGCTGGATCAAAGTGCGCCCGGAAAGTGCGTACACAAATAAATAGATTGACGGTCGCGACGATTTGGCATTTACACAGCGGTGATCAAATAAGTTAATTTATCTATGGCAGTGGCGGATCCAGGGGGGGGGGGGGGGGGGCACAGGGGGCACGTGCCCCCCCCGGACAAAAAAAATATGTTGAAATCAGCCCTAAATTCGCCCAAATATACTGAAAAACAGGGGCGTGCCCCCCCCGGCCAATTTTTTTTTTTTTTTTTTTTTTTTTACAAAAAAAAAAACAAAAACAAAAAACAAATTGCCAATGGCTGACCTAAAAAGGTGACCTTACCCCCCCCCCCCAACGAAGCAAAATGTCAAATCAAAAAATTTCGTGACCAAAAAAAAAAAAAAGGGTCCTCTTACCCCCCCCCCCCCCCCCCCCCCCCCCCCCCCCCCCGCTTATTCAGCGGCTGGCTGAAAAACACTTGGGAAAAACAGAAAGCATTTTATTTTGTTCTAAAAGTAGTTCTAAAAAGTCATTTGAATTCAAAGTGACACACAATAATCAAGCAATCAAGAGAAAAGAGTCTGTGAAGTATTTAGGCATTGAGTTGGCTAGCGCAATTTCATTTTCATCTTTAGTAGAATCAGTTGTAAAAAAAGCAAATTCTCGTCTGAATTTTTTGTACAGATATCAAAGTTGTATGGGTTTAAAAGCAAGACGTACACTCTGTTTTGCTCTTATTCAATGTTTATTTGACTATGCTAACCCTGCATGGTATAGTAACATAAACAAGTCAGATCAAAAGAAGTTGAAGATTATACAGAACAAAATGGTTAGATTTATCAACTGTTCTGGTCCAAGAACTCATGTTGGCTACAGCGAACTTTCTAAAGCTGGTTTTCTTGAAGTCGACCAAAGATCAAAACAACTCGTATTGCATCACGTGCATAAAATATATCATACTAGGTCGAATCATTATATTCGATCCAACTTTGATCTTGTTACTGACGTACATGATTATAATACAATAAATAGCCGATTCTACTTTAACTTACCAGAAAGAGTAGGTAGTATTGGAAATTCGTTTTATTACAATGCCATAAAACATTGGAATTACCTTCCCAATGGTGTAAAAGAAATAGGAAACTATGATCATTTTAAGAGGAAATTAAAGGAATACCTAATACTTGACAGTCAGAGAAGAGAAGTGAATGAAATGTTATGATTGAAATTTTTATTCTTCTGTGGGTTCATACTTTATCATGTTGTATATACTTATGTTTTCGTACGTTATAGAAATTCTACACATTCATCATTATTTTCTTCTTCTTCCTTCTCCTCTTTTCCTTCTTCTCCTTCTTCTTTTTCTTCTTGTACTTAATATCATTTCTATCATCAGGTTAATGTTGTTATTATTATTATTATCTTTAATAAGTAGTTCTTTTAATTTTCTTATCTGTCTGTAAATATTACTATTTTAACTTATTAGTTTTATACATGTCTGTAAGGGACCCCCACTGGAATTAAGCTCTCGAGCTTTCGTGGGTTATCCTGTTCAAGCTGACCTTTTTTGGATCTGTTATTATTGTATATTGTTGTATGTTGGAAGCTTGTCGAATACAAATCAATCAATCAATCAATCAATCTATCTATCTCTCTCTCTCTCTGGGGTGTTGAAAACATGTTGAGTTGCGATCAATTGCAAATTTGCAATTAATCGCAAGACAATTACGCTTGATTTTGCGGATTTGCAATTGATTGAAACTTTCTTGCAACGCCCCATAAGACTGACAATTTATTACTGTACTAAAATGTTTAATAAGATGAATGAATAAACGCACGTGTTGTTTACTCGGTTACAAAAATACATCGTGATTCACAATTGGTATGACTTGCACACGCAAAATTCCCATCTTCCCAGGTAGTTAGTCAGATTGAATTGAATCCCTTTCAGGAAATTCTTTTTTCACTGGTTTTACAGCCATTGTACAGAAGAAAAACATAATACAATAATAACAAACGTACATCGTCACAAACATAATAATCATCAATAGTGATCTGTCATATTAAGACAAATTAAGGTTCAGTGACCCAATCAAAATTTGATGTCTCTCCAAGTTCCTCGGTCTTGAGCCATCCGTTTCAGCGTTTCATACCCTGTTGCTCCGCATTCTGTGATTAAATCGTCTAGAAGGCCTTTACGAGGTCTTCCCCTTTTCTTCTTTCCATGAATACGACCTTCTAATAACATTCTAAAAATGATTGTTACATTGGAAATGGAACAATATATCGAATGTACATTGATAACGTGAACTGCATCTATGTTACCATTTCAAGTGAAAATTTGAACATTAAGCTTACTATGCGTTTATTTGAAAATGTAGGTAAGTTTAGTATTATGAGCCCTAACAAAAATTAAATTCAAAAAACAAATAATAAGTTGAGAATAGTATTTACGTTTGAGTTCCAGACCTCCGGGCTTGTGCATTAAAGAGGCGACTGGTTTTGGGGACAAAAGATTGCCTGAAACGTGTTTTCTGTGTGCACGGTGCACCGGTTAAATTTAAAGTTCTCGTTAAGTGGGTGGGTGGGGTCCTGCATAACTGTCTTTTAAGATGAGACTCTCTCTTGATTCAGATTATCAAGGAGTGGCAAATCTATCCCTAGTATACATTGAACTATTTTCCTGGGTTGATTGAGTTTCTTCTGATCAATAAAGTAGCACACTATGTTGTACATCAGAACACTCTGGATTTAGGGACTTGTAGAAAAGGACAATTAGTGTATTGTCTACCCTTAGCTTTTTTAAGGTTTTCACAAAATATAGCCTCTAATTTGCCTTCTTTTGAATTAATTGAGCATTTTTTTAAACCAGACTAGTGAATTGCTTATGGTCGTAGCCAGATACTTATATTCTTGTACTTGCTCTACATCTTCCCCATGGACGGAAATTGTTCTATGTTCAGTAGCATTTCGTCGGAAATCTATTATCAGCTCCTTTGTTTTGGATATATTTAGTTTAAGGAAGTGATCGTCACACCATTTTACAAAGTTATCTATCTTCGTAGTATATGATTCGGCATTGTCAGATGCAAGGTAACCGGTAGTGACTGTGTCATCTGCGTATTTTATGATGCTACACTCGCTTGCGGAACATCGACAATCACTGGTGTAAAGAGAGAAAAGTACAGGAGAAAGGACGCATCCTTGTGGTACTCCTGTATTCTTATACTAGATTGAATATTAACCATTATCACTTTCTATGGTCGATTGCTAAGGCATGGTCTCAAACAAATTTGTTTATTCTTTACAAAATATAATTATATTACTCACAAAAGCTTGAAAACTATCCATCGGAATGTTTATCAAGTCCATTCCTGTTCGGCATAGTCGGTGAATAAACATTATTGATCAGAAAGGGACAGCACTTTGTTTGTGAAAGTTTTGGTCTGTTAATTACCCCGCCCCATACTCCCACGCCGTCCTCCTCCTTTTCGTCTTAGTCGCTTTTAGCTGGAAGATCACCAAGCAAGAGTTGATTTTTTTAAATAATTCTTTTCAATCGAGTTATTTACATTGGATCCCTTTGGTTTAATCCCTAGATCGCAAGACCCCCTCCTCGGGCCCCCAACTGTGGTTGTTTAGCTGGATGATCCCCAAGCAAGAGTCGCCTTGACGTCGATGATCACCAAGCAAGAGTCGCCTCGACGTCGATGATCACCAAGCAAGAGTCGCTTTGACGTCTATGATGTATTGTGCGGTGGGAACTGGGTTCCTTCTCGAGCTAGTTACATACTCTGAGATACCAGGCTGACTGGCGATGAAGTCAACAAATGCCTGCACAGTGTAAGAAAACAGCTTTGTGAAACATCAAGAAAGAATAATGCTCAATATATTACTCATTGCGGATGTAGTATCGAAAATAATATCGCTAGTGATATTCGTTTGTTCCGCAATGTATGGTCAACAAGGGATCTACAAGATCACGACTTTTCGTGCATGCGCCGCTGCAACACTTCGTCAGGTGATAAAATATAATGTAAGCAAGCGTGTTTTATACTCTATGGGTGGATCGTCGTGAACTTTTAGATCACTTGTTGAACATACATTGCGCGACAAACCGGATTGAATCGGTATCAGATCATCAAAAGCTTGCACAAATCAATACAAGTTTTAAGCACATCATAAAGATAACTTGATAACAAATATTTGCAAGATCTTTGTACATTTCGTAGGGTCGAGAGACAATTCTAGAAGCCTCAAATTCTTATGATGATCGTAAGAACGCCTTAAGTTGTTCATAGAAGGCTCTTACGGCGTTCATGAGAACGCCTTATAAACGGAGATTCGTATGGCCTTCGTACGAACTACTCTTGGCGTTCTTAAGGCGTTCGTAAGGTGCTCGTAAGGTGTACGTACAAAATTTATGCAATTTGTGCAGCCCTTTTGGGCAACCGACAGAATGTCGAAAAAAATTCTAACATCTTCTTCCGAATGACTTGAGAATGCCGTCAGTTACACGTACGACCATCTTGCGAGAACACTAGTAAGTCTGACGTAAGAAGAGCTCAAGGCATTCTTACGAAAAATTAAAAGGCGTTCGTACAAACTCCTTAAGAAGGACGTAAGAAAGACGTAAGAAACTATGCCCCATCTATATACGAATCTCTACGAGCTCTGGAATTCGTACGAACGCATCGTTCGTACGAACCTTTGTGACCGTAGCTTTACTTACCGCGCATTTGGGGTAACCTTGAAGCACTGAGGCAAGTTTTGGGTAGGGTGAGTCAGTGATGTGAGTCAGTGAGTCGAAGGCAACGATATCTGCGATAGAAAGACGAGATCCAACGAGAAAACCGGAGCTATTCTCTGTCAGAGTCTGGATGGATTAGGAGGGAGAGAGGGGGGGGGGGGGTGGAAAGGGGGAGAGATGGGTGGAAAGGGAGAGAGAGGGTGCAAAGGGTAAGAGAAAGGGAGAACCAGAGAGGAGAGAGCCAGACAGACAGAGAGAGAGAGAGAGAGAGAGAGAGAGAGGGGAGTGGAGAAAAAGAGGGGGTCGGTATAAATTATCATTATATAACAAAATCGAGGGACATACTGACGGTTATACGGAGAGAATAGGGCAGTATTTTAAGGAGGAGCGTAACCACTGAAAGGGTGAAAAGGGAGTGGGGGTATTATATAAAGAGAAGAAGAAAACAAAAAAAAACAGAGATTCCCGGAGCAAAAGGACACGGGTTCATTTTTTCAAATGATTACTTGACAAAAAGGAAAAGACAAACAGAGTCACATTTGGTTAATAAACATAAGAGACAAATGGATATGATAACAGAGGTATAAAAAATATCAATCATTAATACATGTATTTTATTTTTATATATACTCACAAAGAAAGATTGCAATAAACTGAAGCATTTGTCAGACTGAATTGCACGTAGCATGACTAAGGTGTTTAGCGCCTCTTGACTTTTGTCATAATACCTTTGTTCCTGAATACTTTTGAAACCATTATCATTCTCGTTATTAATGCCTAGGTCACATATAAACCGGGCCCCGTACGATTTTCCCTGCCCGGCGGCTTGCCGTGGATCTAGAGACCTTACGGGAACCTTTCGATTTTCATTTCTACGGCATTTCTACGGCGCCCGCAAGGGTATCGGCAGGGTGCCGGGCTCCGTCCGTTGAGCAGGTGCACCTATGGCTCCCGGAAGGTGTCCTGGGTTGTGCATATCACCAGGGGCTCTTGAGGGGCCCGTGAGGGTGGGGGGGGGGGCGTAGGGTACACGTACGGAGCCATTGAGCACCGCAAGGCGCCCCGTAAAGATTTGTCATGAGAATTGACCCCAAAAAAATCGTCAGTGGACTCGTAAGGTGCCCTACGGGCCCTTAACGGGCTTTCTACGGCCTAACGGTCAGATAAAAACGCCGGGAGAATTGGGAGCAGCCAACTCAGCACCACGGAGCCCGTACGGCTTCAAAACTGTCCCGGCGCCCGTAGGAACTTTACGGAAGCCGGCCGACACGGGCATATTGCTCCGTTTAGTCTTATTTGACAACGCCCCCTATCGTCAGAGTCAGCAGCCTAACATGCTAGCCTACTGTCGTTTACAAACAAAATCGTTAAAAATTCATTTTTTGTTTAAACGAAAAGCACATCCACCCCGACGTACGTTATCACTAGCTCTTTCATTGGAACCCTCATGTCTCATTGACTTTTGAAAGTTCACCCAACGTAATTTGATCAAAATAGGTTGCAAGCTCGCCATTGCCTATATAACACATGTGAAACAGGTCGAACTTTGATCTCAGTTTGCCAAGCGATTGTAAGGTTATAGGTCAAGCACACGAAGGATAAGAAGCATGAATTATCATAGATCACTTCTGCTTGGTTCATTATGTCCATTTCATCCAACCCCCCACCGTAATTTTTTTCATTTAGTAAAAGCAAACATTTTGCCGAGGTAAGCAAAAACATGAATATTCATGAACGGTCAGACAATACAGCTTTTTAGTACGTAACGTATAGTGAATGGGAATGGGCGATGATCCGTCCAGGAGGTAGAGGTCAGTGGTTTGTGCTGGCAAGGTTCCGTCGAGCGGAAATGACACAACTGGAGCAATATGGCCGAAAATTCCCCAAATGTCTGTTTTTACTCGCCGTTCGGGCCCCGGAGTGTATATATGAAAGCCCCATAATTGGGGTTTTTCTTCCCCTACCATTTTTATGATCATTAATGATCTCTTCCGATTAACTTTATTTGTTTCCGTTTAAGTATTGTCTTATCTTAAGTAATTATTATCTAATTTTCTTTAGCCTTTATTCTGAGCTATGTCTTCTTTGTTATTAAACTGTTTTTATCAGGCTGTGTTAAGGAATAACCCTATTCAAAATCAATGGTAATACAGGAACATACAATTCCGATACAGATATTGGTTTACAATATATATTAATGGTTTATGCTAAAATGCTTTCTATTCTGTCATGATACACTATTTCATTACATTGTTTGAGCTCTGGTCATGCGATTGCATTGTGAAAGAAACGTTGTGGAATCGAAAAGGTTGATCATCTCGCATATAAGTATTGGTGTGCACTGCAAGGTTCTGGAATCATCAAAACGATAAGAAATTCTGGGCCCCGTCTTGGTGAAGTTACAAGTACTGTACACAGAAAGATGTATATGAGACTACACGAACATGTGGCATAAAAATCCGTCCCGACTTTTATGCTGTTACATGCATATTTAGAATATGAAGGCATTTGAAGAGCCATGCTTTTCAGGGACCATTTTTTATCTGATGTTCTTCCACACTTGCATAATAACTATGATAACGCGCACAAATTATTTTTCACCTCTTCCCAGAACCCAACCTTCTCTTTGACTGTTGAAAATGATCCTACGGCTCGTTGCAGATTGGAGAAGTAAATAATTGAAATCTAATCGAAAATAAATTGAAAACACAGAAGTTAAGAGCAATTCGGACTAATAGTCTCCTCTTCTCATACATCATCATTCAAGGTAAATATGTTTATAATTCTGAACGAATGGTACCATAATATTCTAATTTTAATTATTTCAAGATGACAGCTAGAGCCACCGTCCTACCTTTTCGAATGCTGGAAGGTATTTGTTGTTAGCAATCGTTAAGACTTTTCGTTCAATGATGTCCTCAGGATTCGGAGCAAAGAGGTAGCTCCCAAGGGGGCCATCAAAAAAGTCCTTGGCACCCATCACAAGAATATCGATCCTGAAAAATTAAAATTCAAAACTATGATGATTTTTAATCAATGTTCAAAACTTACCGCCAAGGTAAAGTATATATTATAATAGAACATTACTTTGTGTAGCACTGTTTGTTGTAAGAAGTTAAGAACTTGACATTGTCGTCGAAAAAACATTAACATTTCGTCTTTTTTGTGAAATTTATTCAAAGGGCAATCCATAGTACTTTGCAATAAGTTGAAGTGTGTAAAAGAAGAAAGACCAAAGAAAGAGACCGATAAAAACCTGATCGACATTGGATAACAATAGATGCTTAAAGCCTTAAAGGTAAAGACCTATTCTGGTCATGCGATTGCATTGTGAAAGAAACGTTGTGGAATCGATCATAAAAGGTTGATCATCTAGCATATAAGTATTGGTGTGTACTGCAAGGTTCTGGAATCATCAAAATGATAAGAAATTTGGCCCAGTCTTGGTAAAGTTACAAGCACTGTACACAGAAAGATGTATATGGGACTACGCGACACGTGCGCGATTTAAATCTGGTCCGGATAGATATAATAATCTACCAAATATAACAATTAGTAGGCGGTTTCCTGGCAAAATTTGTATCATCACGTATTAGTCAAAACATATTCTTTCACATGATTGGTAATAAGAGCTTCCATTTCATTTTTTGAGAGGGGGGCGTTTCCAAAACTGGTCTATACCTTTAAACACCAAGATCACTCCTGTTGCGGAGGTGAAACTTGAGCTATCATCATTAACGAGCGTCGCTAAAGGAAGGGATGGAAAAGTGACCGCACTTACTAATTTTCGGTTACATAGAGTTTCATGTATTGCTTAAAAATTTTCGGCAAATTAATGTTGCCAAATGTTGTCAGAAATATCACCCGATGTCCTGATACTTGTTCCAGCGATAACTCACTCTTTTCACCAAAGATAGAGGATGACGGGTTGAAATAGGGTTTCCATATCAATTTAGGGTTAGCGTTATGGTTGGGTTTAGTGTTTTGTACAGGGTCGAATTCGGGTAGTGTAGCATATTGATCACGGACTAATTGTCGCGAAAGAATTTGCTGTATGAGACCCCCCCCCCCCCCTCTCCTCCCCACCCACTCCATCCATTAAGAATGGTCTCACGATGCCCTTGATCATCGCTCTATTAAATTTTGAAATTAATCGTCCATACCTTGCTTTATCTTCATTGGTGTCACCATAGAGATTTTCTTTCCTGCCTAGGTACCTAACTATGGTGTCACTCCCAGTAAGCTTCAAACCGTCCATCTCCAGCAGTGGTAGTTGTCCGAATAACAGTTTCCCATCTTCAAATACACGAATTAAATAAAGACAAGACAATTATGGATATGCTAAGTAGCATCCTTTTACTCTTTGAATGTGCTATCATCGGAAATACGGTGTACCTCAATCATATCTTTTCAAATAAATTCGACAGTATGAAGAAGAATCGATGTTGGGCAGGAGGTTTATTTTCAACCCATTGGCTTTTGGGGAGGGGTTCGCCGGATCCCTTGCGGTGTGGCTGGGATGGGCTGGATTAAGGGGCGGAGCGTGTTTTTTAAAATGTTTGACCGTTTGTGTGTTGGGGATAGGGGGTAGTGCCTGTGAATGCGCGCGTGTGTGTTTGGGTGCGTGTGTGGGTGTCTGAGGTTGTGTGTGGATGTTTGGATCGCCCCGCTCCTTGGGTCTGCTATTTCACCTTTTTTTGTCTCGGGGGGGGGGGGGGGGGGGGGCTTCGTTCTTCAACAATATTTATTATTGTAACGTTTTCAATTTTCTGCGTTTTTACAATTTTATGTTGTACTATTTAATATATGTTATAGTTATTGCTTTATTCTGTTAAGTGAATTTGTCTCTAATTATGTAGATTATCTGTAAATATTGTGATTTCTCTTAGTTTACCAAGAAAAACACAAATTAAAATAAGAAAAAATAAAGAAGAATCGATGTTAGGTATAAATAGGTCAGGAATGAGCAATACAATACACTAATAAGTATGAACTCGATTAAATAATTCAAACCATCACCAAACTTCAAGCTTAGAAGTAATACGCAAGAGTAATCTTTTGCAGGTTATCATAAAATTGATTATTCACCTTCTATTCTGTCTAATGACAGCTGTCATTATTATATCATTTAAATTGCGTAAAAACAGGCAGCGCATATTTCGAATTTATAAAGACTCTTTTTTTAATCTTCACCTTTGATCATCTGGAGAAATGGCTCTCTCGTCCTAAGGTTGGTTTCATCAAACTGCATAAATAAACAAAGTGAACTACAATGTTTTATTGTTATTATTATCATCATCATCATCATCATCATCATTTTAATGATTATTATTAGTATTATGTCCTACCGTAAAACAGGATGAAGTCCGTTTTTTCTTTCTTGAAAGACTTTGATTGAACAAAACACAATTATACGTTCTGGGTCATTCCATCGGGTTGGGTCTTTTCAGCATTTTCACGTGTTTGAATGTTTGGAAGCTATTTACTCGAATTCAAATGTATTTTAGAAAATTAAAGTATACTTTATTTAAGAGTAATGTATGACAGCATTAAAAACATGAAAACAGAAACTTGTTCGTCATATTTTTGTTGTTGAGAGTTTTACTACCGATGTCTCAGCGATTTTGAGGGTGAAAGTTGTGGCATGGAAACATGTCATTTTCATGAAGTTATTTCTCGAAAAAAATACATCATACTGCAATGTTTCCTATTTAAAACATGCCACCTTTAATACTCCTACTATGTCTGAGAAGCTCAAGTGAAATGTGCAAAAAATCGGCAAGTTAGCCCATATTGAAAAAAAAAAAAATACCGAGGTTACAAACAATGTCCCATGCACTTTTTTTCTCGTAACGGCGGTATTTTTTTTTTACACTTTACACACATTTAGCAGGATATTTGCTAAGAAGGTTTTATGTTATTAGCAAGGTGCAACCCCTCATAAACATTTGTTGAAATAATGATGATTAAATCGGTCTGTACCCCTACACTGCAACCACAAACGTGACAATGTCCATGTGACGTCGGGTAGCCATTTTTGCCTGTCAGCGCCCGAATTGGTACGTAATATGTTTATTGGTCTTTTTTTCTGGCCTGAATTTTTATCATGGACAATGCAATTCCACTTTAAAAAATGAAATTTCGTTTAGAATTGTGTTATTTATAACTTGTAACCATCAAATGTGAGTGAAAATGTTACTGTTTTCCCATATACCTATATATTTGTTATAACGAAATAACCCCTTAAAAAGTTTCTTGAACAGAAATTGAATTTTGTTATAAGAATTCCTGTAAATAAAGATATAAATGATGTTCCTATACCTCAACATTTTTCTTACAACTGTTTGATTAATTTATATTACTTATGCCATTAATTGTCATTGAAGAATGATTGCTAAGTCTAAGGAAAAAACACAAGTTATTTCCTTCAAGTTAGGAAGTTCGATCTAAGGCCGGACATATCCAACTTTTGGGCAAAAAGGGGGGTTGGGATTAAAGCGTATCTGCCATAGTTTACAGGAGGGATTAGACTGCCCTGCAAGGTCACTGGACAGGTGGTTATCTCATCAACTCAGCTCTCAGTTAACATAAGAAAAAGAGGATCATGGGGTACCAATGGTCACCGATTAGGCATGGTTTGTTATATAGAGGGCGCAAGTAGCTACAAGTAGTGCAGTGGGCCTTTAAGATATAGAAGGATGGAGAGAGCTAAAGAGGGAGGGCATGCAGCTCCCCCCTCCCCCGATTCAATTAGATTTGGATACATAATGAGCCCTTTAAAAAAAAAAAAAAAAAATTGTTTTATTTTTTTTCTCATTTAATATTCTTTTCTCATTTGTTTTTATTTATTTGTTTCCATGCACATTAGATTGCTGCATCCATTTCATTCATGGCTCCTCTACCTCCCTCGAGGATTCAGCTCCGGCAGAGAGAGAGAGAGAGAGAGCAGGCAAAATGACAAGTTACCGAAACATTCCTGGAAAACAAAGATCTTTCCAATCTAGTTACTATTTTGAAGAAGATATAAAGTTAATCATTATACCTCTTTTATGAATATTTTGTTTTTTCATCTACTGATCAATAGATGAAATATATTTCAGATGACATTTGGTGTAGTCTGTCATGTTTCAATGAGACAATATAAGAAGATAGTTACTCTAATATCATACCGATGTTACTAAGACATGATGTCCACATAACATTGGTAACGTGAGGTGTTGATGAGGTGAATATTAAAATCTTGCAGGTTTCCTTTCATTTGTGTCATCATCTCATTAAACATGTTTCATACATCAATTAATTAGCACATTTCTTAGAATGCAGCCAAGATATTCTATGCAAGAGAAAATATTACACTTTAGAAGAAAAAAACATGATTTGAAAAGTACTAGTTAATTCCTCATTTGTTTCATATTTATAAATTGATACAATGTTGCTGAGTTCGAGTTTTATTATTCTGAACTATTGCTTCCATCATTTTAATGTTTTCCACTAAAAAAAACAGAGGAGTACAGACTGTGACAAAGTTTCAGATCAGAAAATAAATGAGCAAGTAAAAAAAGATGTCCATGTGACGTTGGTACTTTGTTGTGTCTGCTTTTTTTCATTTTAAATGGAAGTGTGCAAAGGAATACACACGATTGCAATGGAATCATAACAATAAACATATTATTTACCAACTCTGAATTTTGCACCTTCATGTCACAATTTATGACCCAACCCGATGGAATGACGAACTGTAGGAGCATATTTTTGTTCGGGGGGTCCAGTTTTTGAGGGAAAATTTCACAACGACTCGGCCAGCCGGTGAAAAAGCAGGGGGGGGGGGGAGGGGTAAGAGCACTATTTTTTGGGGGGTCCAGTTTTTGAGGGGAAAAAGAAATCACTTTTTTAACTTAAAAAATAAACAGAAATTGAGGCTGGGGGTTTTCCTCCCAAAACACACACATACAAACAAAAAAATGGGAGGGGGACCCCCCCCCCCCCCCCCCACCCCCTCTGCGTACGCGCCTGACCAGTATATCGTACTGACCTGGGTAATCGTTCAGTTTGCAGGCACAAACCCTGGTCAGTCGTAAAAGAGAGTCTACACTATAAGACTACCATAGGCCATGTACTATAGCTGCTCGACACAACCAGTAGGTAGCTGGGCTAGGCTTCTCTCAAGGCACAATGAACTAGGGTCTGTGCTTGCAGACTAGTAATCGTTTGCAGCTGGTGATCCCATGTAGGCAAGTTACATTTTCTCGATCTCGTATAAATCTGCCAGTGGATAATATATATCAAAAGGCTCAACTCTGTTTGAGCATCCAGAAACCAAACGCATTATCAGTGTTTCAGATTTTAAAGGTTTTTTTTTAGTTCATTTCAGGTTTCAGCCTTCGTTTATAGTCTGGCTTTGTCTTCTCTTTCATTGCGTTGTGGTTGATGATGTCATTCTCTATTACACCTCTAAATACTTGTAGGCATTATTAATTTGTCAGCTCCTAGATTAAAGCTCGAAATAAAGGCAAAGAGGGGGGGGGGGGGGGGGCAGCTCGGAGGAGGCGCACTATCGGAGGCGCAGTATATAATATGCGATAATTCGCGTGTAATTTGAGCCAAGAATGAGTAATTCAGCAATTCCTACCTCGATTCCTGCCGCTGCACAGGTCAGCCGTGTCATCTCTGCCCTGCCCCTGCCTTTAAAGTAATACAACCTCGGCTTCTGCTGTTCAGCCATCTTTCCTTCTTCAACACGAGCTCAAAACCACGAACTTGACAATGATACACCGTTGCTGCTGAATGCGATATACACGTGAACAGAATATGACTCTATATTCACTTGTGTATAGTCATTTAGGCATTACCTACACACGCTGGATCAAAGTGCGCCCGGAAAGAGCCTACACAAATAAATAGATTGACGGTCGCGACGATTTGGCATTTGCACAGCGGTGATTGAATGGGGATCTATCTACGGTGGAATTTTGTCGTCTGCAGGCTGAAGTTGAGTGAATCGTACGGCCTATTACGACTAGTATTATGCCTAGTCTGCAAGCACAAACCCTGGTCAGTCGTAAAAGTGAGTCTGCACTATAAGACTACCATATGCCATGTACTGTAGCTGCTCCTGACACAGTAGGTAGCTGGGCTAGACTTCTCTCAAGGCACAATGATTTTTTGATAAAAGTGTGAAATTAGGGTCTGTGCCTGCAGACTATATTATACCCATTGATGGCTCACTTCTGTGTCTAGGCTTTCAAGACTGATCAAGTTCTTGGTCAGTGGATTGTGACGTATCACGGTTACTTTCCCCGTTTGCTTTAGGCTATTTTCTTATAGCTCTTTCTCTCTCTCCCTCTCTCTCTCCCTCTCTCTCTCCCCTCTCTCTTTATCTTTCTCTCTCACTCTCTCTTTCTCTCCCTCTCACTCGAACTATCTCCCCCTCCCCCCCCCCTCTCTCTCTTTCTCTCACTATCTTTCTCTCTCTCACTCCAACACTCTTTCTCTCCCCGGGTCTCTCCCACACACTCTCTCTCTCTCTCTCTCTCTCTCTCTTTCTCTCTCTTCTTATAACTCTCTTTCTCTCCCTCTCTATCTCTGTCACTCTATCTGTCCCCCTTTGCTACACCCTCTCTTTCTTGTTCAGTGTTCAGTGTTGTTTTTTTTTCATTCAATGTCGTGATAGGAATACACACCTCACATATCTTAAATGGAGAAAAAATAATTTTTCGAATTCATATGAGCTTCTTTCAGAAGATTAGGTCTTTGTTTGACGATATTGATATATTTTATCTAGATCTGTTTTGTATCATGACAATTAAGCATAATGAATCTCCCGCTCCCCTCCCCCTTTAAGGTAGCCTCTTGTCGATGCCCTCGCGCTGTTGGAGTCTCTAAATTCTGTCGAGCGAAGCGAGTCAGAGAAACCGAGGCGCTTTCGAGCGAAGCGAGTCAGAGAAACCGAGGAGCGCCTCGGTTTCTCTGGCTCGCTTCGCTCGTCAGAATTTAGAGACGCCAACAGCGCGAGGGCATCGACAAGAGGCTACCTTCAAGGAGGCATGATAACTCAGTTGTTAAAGCAGTGGTCTCGTAATCCGGTGACCCGGGTTCGAAACCAATTAAGGCGATGCGCTAGTGGTAAGGCATTAATCTTCATTACCAGGTCCCTCGGAGAGGACCTACCTAAAGCCGTCGGCCGTCTGGTTGCTTACTTACAAGCATACACATGCTTTCTTAGCAGTCAGGTAAAAGAACCACCACCAAACAAAGTTTCTGCTGGCATAGCTGTACATGCTTTTCACTCAACAAATTATAAATGTACCATCATTTGGAAAAATACGTGTAGCAAAATGAGGGTAATAAAAATGAAACTGAATCTTAATGGCAATATCCTCAGCTCAATTTCGTCACGTTGAGAACAGCGAGATAAAGGGAAGTAATCATATACCAGTATATTTTAGGCTCTTTCCTGTCTGGTAACGTTTAATGGGAAGACAAAATAAAAATAAAAACTATACTTTGCACTTATAAACATACATGTATCCAGTGCGTTCCCGTCATACTTCCAGTTTCGATTTTGCTGTTAACACGACTGGATATCTTCAGTACGTGGGTATAATATTACATACTCTAGGAATATTAATGAAGGACAGTTAAAGATAAAGGTGAGTTCTGTTCATCCGATTACATTGTGAAAGAAAAGGTGTGGAATGGATCAGAAAAATGTGATCATGTAGCATGTAATTGTATTGGTGTGTACTGCAAAGTTCTGGAGTCATCAAAATGATAATAAATTTGGCCCAGTCTTGGTAGAGTAACAAGCACTGTACACAGAAAGATTTATATGGGACTACACAAAATCTCATTACTCAGCCAGTATACATTTTCTACCAAAACAAATGACATTTATTTGTAATCGTGAACATTCAGTGTAATTTTCGTTTGATTCTGTGAGAATTCCTTTTTTTTTTAAACCAGAACTCACCTTTATCTTTAAAGGGGTAGTTGAGTTCTGTTTTCAGACCGCAAATGCCTTCAAAGTGCATGGTTATTGCTCTTATTCCTATCTATGACATTTATAGTGCCCTTTTAGAACCTAAAGTTGCTATGAAGGTAATTTAAGACCCCAAATGTGTGACATTAGCCAATACGATCATACCAATTCAGCTCCACTTTAAAAAAAACACGGTGACAGTTAATTAATTATTTAATTAAAAATAACAATACATGAGCCGGCTAAATGTGGGTAATATAAGCAACACAAAAATGCCAACAAAAAAACCAACATCGGCATTTGCTGAAATACGACGTACATGTAAAAGGCGTTAATTCGTTTTTTTCAACGGTTTTTTCTAATTTGTCACAATATTTAATATATGTGGTGGTACACAAGTATTAGAAATCGTTATATTTCAGCCGTCTCTGAACCGATTTTGATCCAACAAAGATTAGTCCGGCAGCCAAATCCAGATTATTGGCCTAACCTTGTTTTAGGGTCTATAGTTTTTTTTTCAATGGATTATGATTGCCTAAACCTTCTATTTGAAGAATCCGATTGCTGACACTCTGTCAGCCTTGAGCAATTTAAGATATGTGACGTCATACAAAATGGCCGCCAAAGTACTTGATTTTTGTCTAAAAATATATAATAAATATATAATAGGGCTTTTTCTACAATTTTGGGCAGCCAAATGTCTGTATCTCTCTAGGACCATCACTAAAAATTGTTTCGTGATGTTGCACGGCCATATATGACAAGCTAATTTGCATATTTTGAAATAGCGCCCTCTATAAATATATTAATTTTGCATAAAAATAGGTGTGCCAGCCAAATGCCAATTTCTTATTTCTCAATGGATTATGACTGCCTAAACCTTCTATTTGAAGAATCCGATTGCTGACACTCTGTCAGCCTTGAGCAATTTAAGATATGTGACGTCATACAAAATGGCCGCCAAAGTACATGATTTTTCTCTAAAAATGTATAATAAATATAAAACAAGGATTTTTCTACAATTTTGGGCTGCCAAATGTCTGTATCTCTCTAGGACCATCACTAAAAATTGTTTCGTGATGTTACACGGCCATAGATGACAAGCTAATTTGCATATTTTGAAATAGCGCCCTCTATAAATATATTAATTTTGCATAAAAATAGGTGTGCCAGCCAAATGCCAATTTCTTAGATCTACGTGACGTTAAACACATATTATATGCTTCGTATGCATGAACTAATTACGATTGTGCTGCATTTATCTTACATATTTTTTGGTCTAAATTAAGATACATGTAAAGAAACCAAGATCTACAAGAGAATCAGTGAGAAGTGATTTGACGGTACATTATTGTTCCATTCATAGGCTTTATTTAGACCAGCATTGATCCAGCGTCAGTGAATGATGATAAAGCAATTGGCATCGGTACCAGACAGATGCATGAGTTTTAACAGAAGTAACCTGGTGGATTCTATGACACAATTTCCAAGAAAGTCTACAACGGGTACCTGACAGAAATTGTCAGCCCAGACACCAACTGTAAACCAAAGTGTTTCTGGAGTTTCATAAACGGCAAGCGATGCGATGCTTCAGGGTTGGCTCCATTGAAATAATCTAATGGAATGACTTACTCAGATAGCCTCTCAAAGGCGAACATTCTAAGTAATCAGTTTTCATCCATCTTCAACTGCAATGAAGATATGACTAGTCTGAGAGACAAAGGACGAAGCCCCTACCCAACCATGGATCACATTACTATCTCGCCACCAGGTGTTCTGAAGATCCTGTCTGAGCTTGATGTTCATAAAGCCACTGGTCCTGACCAAATCCCAGCCAGACTTCTGACCACCAAACTGACACCTGTGTTCCCTCTATTCTTTCAAGCCTCCCTTAACCAGAGCGTGCATACCTGATAAATGGAAGATGGCTATATATATTGATCCCATCTTCAAGAAAGGTGACCGTAGCAAGCCAGAGAACTACAAAGCTGTCTCTCGGACGTGAGTAACCTGTGAAGTACTGGAGCACATCGTTCTTAGCAGCAACATGAACCACCTTGAAAGCCACAACATCTTGTCTGATGCACAACATGGCTTTCGAAAGAAGCGATCCTGTGTCTCACAGCTTGTCCTTGCTGTCCTGGACCTTGCCAAAGGCATCAATGCCAGAGACCAATTGGACATGACACTCCTTGGTTTCTCCAAATCATTTGACAAGGTTCCCCATGGAAGGCTAGCTGTTACACAAGCTCCAATTCTATGGAATCTGGGAACCCACACATGCTTGGTTTTCTGGCTTCCTGAGTTACAGGACCCAGCAGGTGTTACTGGAAGGACCCATCTCCAACACCAGCCAAGTAACATCTGGCATCCCGCAAGGCAGCGTTATCGGCCAGATGCTGTTTCTCCTCTTCCTCAATGATCTGCCACCGTACCTCTCCCCAAACCCAACAGTCAGGCTCTTTGCTGACGATGGCATGCTATACAGCAACATCAAGACATAGGAAGACGCCTAACGTTTCCAAGAGAATCTTGACTCACTGCAACGCTGGGAGCGTTATTGGCTGATGGAATTCATCCCACATAAATGTCAGGTTCTACATGTCACCAATAAACGCAAATCCATCATCAAATTCACGGACAGACCCTAGATGACAAAAATATAGCAAAGTATCGGGGTGTTTAGTCACAGAAAAACCTCAGCTGGAACCCACATATCAACATTATCAGCAAGTACTCCAACTCCACCCGTGCCTTTCTTCAAAGAAATATCCAACCATGTCCTAGAAAAGTTAAATAATTGTGCTACGATACTCGCCTTCAACCAATCATGGAGTATGCCATCATCATAATTATATGGGACCCTAACAATCAAACAATTAGCAATCATCAAGAAGCTTGAAATGGGTCAACGGCGCTATGTCCGCTCCTTCTGCAATGACTACTGCAGGACAAGCAAAGTAGAAGCCATCCTGAACCAGCTAAAGTGGCCAACATTACAAGAACGTAGGGTACAGGCTCAGGTGGTGATGATCTTTCGCATCAACAACCCGCTGAAAGACTTTTCACATACTTTCCTCACTCCATCAACATCCCTGCACAGAGGGCATTCCAAGAAGATAATTGTTCATTTTGCCTGAATGCTTGTCTAAAAGAGGAGCTTCTTCCCGGATACAATAAGACTCTGGAACTCCCTCCCTTTGAACACTGTCAATTGTACCTCTTTTTTAACAGCTTCAAGCAAGAGTTTCTTGCTGTGCAGCTCCTGCTATGACTAAACAGTCAAATCCTAGAGAGGCAGGTCCTGTTGCAGTTGCTGCAGACAAATTTAATGTGTGGCTGTGCTGTTGAAGCCGTGGCTAGCTGCCGTCTTTGTTGCCTTTTCTCCTCCCACTGTTCTACTCTCTTCTGATCACTCCTCTGTATACATGTCTTCACAGCGCATCTCCATTTGGGGCAGTCTGAAGCATAGGCTTCCCATTTTGTAGGGTTGATTTTACTGGCCTCCATATCCCTCTTGCACACATCCATGAAGCGAAGGCCAGGTCTTCTAACAGTCCTGGTTCTGGTCGCTAACTTTCCCTACAAGATGTCTTTTGAAATGCGGCCGTCTTCCATACGACTGACATGACCAAGCCATCTCAGCCGTCGTTGTGATAGAAGAGCGTAGATGGTCATCATCCCTCCTTTTTGAGGACATCCTTGTTTGGAATGTGGTCCTGCCATTTGATGCCTAGGATTCGCCTCAAGTAGCGGAAATGGAAAACATTCAAACGGCGCTCCTGACTTGCATACAGGGTTCACGACTCACTGCCATACAGGAGAGTGCTGAGCACATAGGCCTGGTAGATCTTCATTTTCGTGTTGGTGGTTTATAGTAAAGTGTTCTTCCAGGCCTGGTTTGAGTGTCTAGCAATCTTGGTTGCTGCCTTGCCAATGTGAACGTTGAGCTCGAGATCAAGGGAGAGGTTGCTTAATACATGGAGCCGAGGTAGGTGAAGTTTTCAACCACTTGGAGGGTGTAGTTTAATTAACATCGGAGGATTCAAAAGTCTATGACACCAAAATGATCTACTCTAGAGTAATAGGACTGCAGGCAAGTTGAAGATATGTCAATATCAAGAATATTTTGTCATGAAAGCTTTCACCAGGTCAAAGGCGAACTTGAAGAATTTGACAAAGGTTGACGTGTCACTTGAGCAACCTCTGTACAGCCCGTTTGATGGTTGTGCTCTACTCTGGATTAAAATCTGATGATCTTTGGTTGGTGTGCCACCAGGGTTTCTAGAAGTCATGACGAATCGAGAGTCATCCAAAAGAGTCTTCCTTCCCACCTCACTGCTTCCCTCCCAGAAACTACTGACAACAAACTACAGTTGATCGACATCATAATACCGGTATGCGTGATTCTGCAGAATGATGAGGTGTTCAGAAATAGGCAAAAGCACAAGCTGGTCATTACCGGTCAAGATGAGGTATCTGTTGAAGTGATACCAGGCAGCGATGTCATGCCAAGGGAAGATCTTTCCATAACACATGAAGAAGCAGACAACATCATAGTACAGCAAGCGATTCAAATTGCTGCTAATGAGAAAAGGTATGTTAGGGTCCTGGCTGTTAGGGTCCATCATTATCTACATGAATAACTTAGAACGCCAATGATCATGGCGTCATCAAAGAGCGAACGGTTAGTGACATTCCTGCCACTGTACACAAGTTAGAAGATATCATTCCATCGATGTTGGCAGGACATGCGTTGAAGGGATGCGACACTATTTGGGCATACTTTGGGATTGAAAGGTACATGCATTGCTGAAAGTGATGAAGCAGAAGATTTGACTCCCTTTGGACTCAGTTGGCAAGAGAGCTCATCTGCAAACATGTGTGTGGAAGCACGCCTTGCAGTCACGACCCACATCATTGGATCCTACAAAGTATGGCTATGCAAAAGAAGAGGAAACCAAATCCCTGATCCCTGTCACAGTACTTACAAATGTACAACTCGCACCGGACAACATATTAAGGTTAATACGGTGCACTTGTGCGAGTGGAAGCCTATGTAAATCATTACGGTGCCAATGCAACAAAGCAAAACTAGCATGCACAATTTTCTGTGGTTTTCGCGCCTCTGTCGAGTGTTATAACGATCAAACTAAAGCAGCAAATGATAGCCATTGGAAGGTAACCATGTTTGGTCATTTTGGGTGGATATTTCGCTTTATTAAACTCATAAATTCCCTTGTAAGAGAGGAACCTTTTCATGATAGGTTCATATAAAAGAATGTATTACCTCAAAATACAAATCAAATTTCGGAATGCTGTCACTGAAAACGGGCATTTATAACCATATGCAGGGGCGGATCTAGCTTTTTGCTAAGGGGGGGGTTTGACCAAAATAATGACGATGCGGAGCATCGTCCACGAGCCGCGAAGCGGCGAGCCGATTTTTTGGGGGGTGTTTATTTGAACCCCGTAAGTGATGTTTTCCTGGCATCTATTAACACAATGGAGACCATAAAAAGCAGTGCATGATAACGTCTTTTTAAATCAAGTAACAGTTTAATACATAGTTATATCCAGAGTTATCATGTGTTTGGTTAAGTTACCAGATGAGTTGAATATCTTCTCACAATATTTGCACTTGAAAGGGTTTCTCTCCAGCGTGCGTTCTTTTTTCTTTCTTTTTTTCTTTCTTTTTTTCTTTTTTTTTCCTTTTTTTTTTGGGGGGGGGGGGGCCGCCCAAGGGGGGGGGGGGGTTGCAACCCCCCCAACCCCCCCTCTAGATCCGCTTCTGATATGGTTCCTCATATCTATGGGACAGAGAGCATGAAATTCTAGCTTGTTTTCTTCAAGTATTAAAGATAAAGACCAGTTATGGTCATGCGATTGCATTGTGAAAAAAACGTTGTGGAATCGATCAGAAAAGGTTGATCATTTAGCTTATAAGTAATGTTGTGTACTGCAAGGTTCTGGAATCATAAATTAAAAACGATTAGAAATTTGGCCCAGTCTTGGTAAAGTTACAAGCACTGTACACAGAAGGATGTATATGGGACTACGCGACACGTGCGCGATATCTATCAGGTCTAAATAGATATAATAATTTACCAAATATATCAATTAGTAGGCGGTTTCTCGGCAAAATTTGTTTCATCACGTATTAGTCAAAACATATTCTTTCACATGATTGGTGATAAGAGCTTCGATTTCATTTTTTGAGAGGGGGGGGGGTTTCCAAAACTGATCTTTACCTTTAAAGTACAAAATAACAAAAAAATCACACCAAAATGTGGTGCACAATTTTTACTTATTGTATTCAGTGCGTCTGACTTATAAAAAATGTTAATTTCATGTTAGAAATTGGCATTTGGCCATCATTTAAAATTTGCAAGTTAACGTGTCTATAGAGGGCGCCAATCTGAATTATGCAAATTTACATGCCATTTTTTTATCATACAACATCGTCAATTTTTATTTAGTGATGATCCTAGAAAAAAATCAAGATATTTGACTGACATTTAATGTAGCAAAATACTGTAAACAATTTTTTTATCATTAATTTTGGTAAAAAAGGATATTTTGGCGGCCATTTTGTGTGACGTCACATATCTCAAATTGCTCAAGGCTGACAGAGTGTCAGCAATCGGATTCTTCAAATTGATGGTCTAAGGAACTATAATCAACAAAAAAAAAAACTATAGACCCTAAAACAAGGTATATCGTGATGGCTGCCGGACTAGATGATTTTGGTTGATGTTTGAAGGTTTGCATGGTGGTATGAATAATCACGGAAGAGGTTTACGGTACACCATGTGTAAAGTCCTCGAGGGACTGAGGAAAGTAGATAGAAAATAGAAGTGAGATGGAAAGGCGAGAAAGTCGAGGTTGGAAGGAAGAGTATCTTTCGGAAGTGAGTATAGTCCTGAAAAGGACTGTAAACCAGAAAGTTGTAGGCAGGATGAGAGGTTTGAGTAGAAGACTGGATTGAGTTGGAGAGTTGAGTAGGCGAGTAGAGTTGCAGAGCAGGAGCAAGAGATGATTTTGTCCTTTAAATATTACGTTCTTTCAAATTTGACACTCAGTTTTTCATAATCTCTCAAAAAATTATTTTGTGTAGCGCCCTCTGCAACAGAACTCAACTATCCCTTTAAGATGGAAAGCTACAGTGAACATGAGATTGTTCCACACGTATTGGATGCACCACCACCCGCCATGTTGAGAGTGAAATGGAACGATGACGTCAAATGCATGCTTGGTAATGAGCTTACTCCAACTCAAGTAAGTAGTATAGTAGCAGTATAAAAGTAGCAGCAGTAGTAGTAGTAGTAGTAATGTAGTACAGCTCCCTAGGGGGTGGGTGCAAGGAGGGGGGGGGGAGTATCAAGCTTTGACGTTTCATTAAATTATTAGAGAAAGAAGACGATTCGTTGTACCGTTCTCGACTCTTAATCCTTTTTCTTCCTACTTCCTCTTCCTTTCTTCTTTCTCTTTTTTTTTGGCCAGCGTTTTTGCTACGCGCCTGACTAATAGTAGTAGCAGCAGTATAATAGTAGTAGTAGTATTAGTAATAGTAGTAGTACTAATAGTAGTAGTAGTAGTAGTCGTAGTAGTCGTAGTAGTAGTAAAATATATTGTCAAAGGTCATGAGTGCCGTGACTGGGACTTGAACCGCGAACCATTTTGATCCACAATAACACTTGTAAAGATGTATCCGATCATTACATTCTATCTCTGATAACCACCCGTTTTGATAAGATGATGCAATTTGTATCAATGGATAATGAAAATTTAAATGAAGTTAATGATAAATATACCTATAGTTGCACTTTTCATCATATCTGTGTCCAACCCCTCTCTTTCTCTTTCTCTCTCTCTCTCTCTCTGTCTCTGTCTCTCCCTCTATCTCTCTTTCTCTCTCTCTCTCTCTCTCTCCCTTTCTCTCTCTCTCTCTCTCTGTCTAAATATCTCTCTCACATATTTTGTTCTCTTTCCTCTCTATTTCTCTCTATCTCTTCCTCTTTCTCCTCTATATCTCTTCCTCTATCCTTTTCTATCCTCATATCAACAAACCAAAATGTTAAAGAATTTTGAAAATCATGAAATTCATGATTTTGTGCAATTCAGCTTGTCATAGATGACCATCAACAATAACATCAGTCTGTATTAATGACTTGAAATGACCAGATATTTTTGTTTATAAGTGTGTTGTTTTTCTTCCAATAATTTTTTAATTGCAAGCTTACCTTTCATTAAATATTCTGGACCCTTAGGAAGAACAGTTATGTCATATTAACCAAGCTGAGTGGGTTATCAAGCCATTCACAACATTCTTGATTTTAAATTAACTTTGTTTGTATTGGAGTTTTTTATCTCGTAATTTGGAAAATAAATACCTTTACTTCATACCATACCATATTTTTTAAACATCCAAAGGTACAAAAGCAACCGTCGGTTTTAGAATGGGAGGCGGAGGAGGACGCCCTCTATACAATTCTCTTCACAGATCCCGATTCGCCCACTCGAACAGATCCGAACCGAGTCGAGGTCGTTCATTGGCTGGTTTTCAATATACCTGGCTGTGACGTCAGCAAGGGACTTGTCCACGCTGCTTACATTGAATCAGGACCCAGGGAGGGATCAGGTAAATACATGGAGGATCCAGGGGGCACATGGGGGCTGGGGCACGTGCTCCTTTTTATGAATCCCTAAAAGGGCCGAGGGCTTATTATTTTCCAGGTGCATTATAAATCACGTTAGATTTAATATTTTTTGGGTTTCTGATTCCTAAAATTGTTCTGAAATACATTTAATTTATAACCATTATGAAATTAAATATTTTGTAACATTGTTGTAATGACAATAAAAAGGTCCCAAAAGCAATAAGACACACGTACCTCGGTTGACTACAAAATATATCTTGATTTAGGTATGCTAACTCTTCTTGAAACAAACGCGATCGCAAAGACTTTGAGAAATCAACCGAAGTGCAATTTCATGACCCTAATATTGCATTATAATATTCCATCTGTTCATTAGGTGCTGGAGGAAAAACTGTTGAAATTGTCTTAAGTTGATTTTCTGAAAGTCCTTGCGATCGTGTTAAACTGTCAAAGCTCCCCCCCCCCCGCAAGGAGATATAGGCTATTTGAACTCCTTGACAGAAGTAATTCTAGAGGGGGGGGGGGTTATTGGTTTAGGCCCCCCCCCCCCCAACAAACCCCCACAAAATAATTGAATAATACTACTAATAATTTAAATAAATACATCAAATAAAAAATCTTTAAGCTCCCCCTTTTCTCTTGATTACAGAAAGATTTATGTAAATGTAACCCCAAACCCCCTTCCCAAGAAATATCTTCTATAACCGTACCTTCTCCTTCTTTAATTCTTCTCTCGACACAGGAATCCATAGGTACGTTTACCTCGTCTACAAGCAGTCTAACCCTGTCACCCCTAATGATTCCTACCGCCCCCGTAGCCCTGAAAGACGCAAGCCCTGGAACACGAGAAAATTCGCCGAGGAGTACGGCCTAGGGGCGCCCATTGCGGGCAACTTTTACATTGCTAAGTTTGACGATTATGTGACCGAGTTCCGAGCGGAGATGATGGCTGCTGGAGCAAAGTAAAGCGTGTCCTCTCAAAATGTTTGTGTACAACCTTTTGAAGGGGTCATGCACTTTGATAATTTTTCATGAAAAGTCTAAAGTTGACGGAATTATTTTGTAGAGCCTCCGTAGGAAGAGTTTTGCAGAAGGACTATGTTGTATTTTTTGTGTGTGTTTTGTGGGGAGGTGTCATTATCAATACGAATGTACTGCTTATATATCACTCAAAGGCAGGGTATTCTACCGACACTATATCAGATTACATATACTGCCATCTGCTGCTCACAGTGTCCGTTGTGTCGACCACTTGAAATTATTAAAAAAGTTATTCAAGAACCCTGTTTGTTACAGAGGTTTTTATTTTTTATTTTAGTTAAGGCTAAATTATAATCCGTGTGAATGTATAGGGTGTTCTTACAAGTGAAAGTTTCAATTGATTACGCAAACAATTTTGTACCTAACCAATATTAATTTTGTGTGTGGAAACAATATCATTTTTTGTCTTCATTTTTGCTTGCCAAATATATGATTAATTAATGGACACACCAAAGATGAGTAAAATGTTGTTTTTATTACTTGGCTCTGTGTTATTTACAGTGTACAAAACTGGAAAGATCAGGCGACTGCTTGACAAAGCCTCCACCGAACGACTTGCCCACGCCTTCGTCTCCTCCCATCTGGACTATTGCAACTCCCTCCTTGCCGGCCTCCCAATTTCTCATATATCTCCTCTCCAGCGCATCCAAAATTCAGCAGCTAGATTGATCACATTAAGTAGGAAATATGACCATATATCACCTGTTCTTCGCTCACTTCATTGGCTACCGGTCCATTCTCGCATTACTTTCAAAATCCTACTTCTTTCGTACAAAATAACACATAACCTTGCCCCTAAATATCTTCTTGACCTAATCTCCTTCGATCCTCCTCTTCTGCCAGATCCCTCCGTTCATCTTCCTCCATGCAATTAATTCACGGCCCACGAACAAAAACCCGTTATGGTGACCATGCCTTTTCATCGATTGCCCCCCGCCCTCTGGAACAAACTCCCACCCCATATTCAAAATGCCCCATCCATTGAATCATTCAAAACCCACCTTTTTAATCAGTTATAGTTTACTGGAGGCGCACACAAGTAGTTAATTCCATTCAACTCAATTGTATTGTATTGCATTGTATTAGCAATATTTCATTTTACTTTGTTGCTTTTAAGGTATTGAACATGTTGAATAATTAAAAGTTAGACAGTACCACATGTGCGCTTAGAAACGTCTGTATAAAGCGCCCTATAAATGTAATTATTATTATTATTATTACCCCCTTCGCTCGAGAATCCTGGATTATCTTACATGTATTTCTTGAGTAATGCTGTCACTGTGTTCAGGGGCGGATCAAGGATTTGCCGATAGGGGGGGCCTAAAATGTGAAAATCGCGCCGACCAATATCTCGCTTAAGGGGGGGGGGGGGGGGGGAGGGTAGTGAGCATCATTTTTTTGGTATATCACCCCAAAAATGTGAAAATCGAGCCTACCAATATTTCGCTCAGTGGGGGGGGGGGGGGGGGGTAGTATGCATAATTAATTTTTTGTATTTGACCCCGAAAACTTTTTTTTTTTTTTTTTTTTTTTATTAAGTTGAACAATTTGAAAAATTATGGAAAGCCGTTAGCATCTATGTAATATTTTGTAAAAGTTATTTTAAAAGGCATAAAATGTTGATTCAAATCATTCATATTTTCTATTATCAAGGAGATTTCATGTTCTTATGCGGAATTTATGAAAAGTCTAAAATAAATGAATTTTTGCTTTTGAATATATTTAATTTTAAGGCTACAAATGGCTCTCCATAATATTTAAGTTCGACTTAGGATCTTTGTGAAACACCCCCTGGGGTTGTCAGTAGCTCAATTAAGGCCTTGATTGGAAGTACACGTATTACTGTTATTTTGATGTCATTATTGTTCGGTTTCTGTACTTTTCTTCAATTTTAAAGCGGAAGGGATCAATTTATGGTTCATTGCTCGCCAACTATTGTCCTTGAGAATATTCTTCAATTATACCTTTTGTAAACTAACTCCCTATTCACATTGGCAGTGGTTTACATTTCAGGATACAAATAACCTTTTCTCAATGTGTTTTTTGTTATTTTGTTGATAAGAGTCTGTCAATCATATTTTTAGTTTTCTCAAGGCCCCCTTTCAACGAATTTCGGATCAGATTTCTTTTACCGCTAATAAAATTGTATGTAAAGTAATCATCCATTTGTACTGGAAGTTTAGCGCCGTTATAATTTTTTCGTTTCATATTAGGTAGAGAATTTGACAAGCCAGGGTCAAATTAATGTTAGTACATTTCTCTGAAAGTTTAAGGAAACGTCAAAGCTTCCGCGCTTCACTTCGCGCGGGAGGGGGGAACTGAATTTAGACAAGGATAAAGAGTCGAGAACGGTACACGAATCGTCTTCTTTCTCTTAAAGTTTAATTAAACCTCTAATCCTCTCCCTGCACCCACCCTCCTATAGGGAGCGCACTCTGTAAGTGATCAATATACCGCCCCCTACACTTATATAGCTACGCTCGAAGGAGAGAAAGAATGGAAGGGGGGTACAGCAGGGGCGGATCCAGGATTTGCCGATAGGGGGGCCTAAAATGTGAAAATAGCGCCGACCAATATCTCGCTCAGTGGGGGGGGGGGGGGGGTAGTGATCATAATTTTTGACCTCGAAAATGTGAAAATCGTGCCGACCAATATTTTGCTCAGTGGGGGGAGGGGGGGGGGGGTGGGGGGGGGGGGGTAGTGATCATAATTTTTT